>UESW01000788.1:0-22581 GCA_900491605.1 Calamus simplicifolius | reverse complement strand
TTATGCATATCGAGAAAAATTTCTTTGATAACATATTTAACACGGTGCTAAACATCCTGGGAAAAACCAAAGACACTGCAAAGTCAAGAGAAGAACTTAATCAGTATTGCAGAAGAGGTGATTTGAGGCGGAGTGCCGACGAAACATATCCTAAAGCCTGTTACACTCTTGATAGAAATTCACGAGAAGTTTTATGTAACTGGCTTAGAGGGTTAAAATTTCAGATGTTTTGCCTCAAATATCGGTAGGTGTGTGGACATGCATAAGCTCAAGTTTTTTGGCATGAAGAGTCACGACTGCTATGTTTTCATGCGACGGTTATTGCCTATAGCTTTTCGTGAGTTGCTTCCGCAACATGTCTGGAAGGCATTGACGGAGCTCAGCTTGTTCTTCAAGGAGTTATCTGCCGCAATCATTACTTCTGCATCCATGGCAAGGCTTGAGGAGGAAATTTCAATTATTTTATGCAAGCTGGAGCGAATATTTCCTTTCAGTTTTTTTGACTCAATGGAGCATTTACCGGTTCACTTGCCATACGAAGCGAGCATAGCTGGTCCCATGCAGTATCGCTGGATGTATCCTTTCGAGAGGTAAATATATATCATTAAGACATGTTGACATTTCAAATATTATTTCATTGTAAGAAAATTGGTTAATTTTTTATCTCAACGTTACATATAGGTACCTTAAGAAGTTAAAAAATAATGTGCGTAATAAGGCAAGGGTTGAAGGTTCTATATGCAATGCACACTTGGTCGAAGAAGTTTCAGCTTTTGCCTTGCATTACTTTGAGGGTCACGTCCACACGAGGAGCCAAAATCTTGGTCGTAACGATGACGTATGTTTAGACGAAGAAGAACCTAGTGATGATAGAATATCAATTTTTAAAGGTATCGGCCGTTCATTTGGGGGGCAGAAGTCAAGAAATCTTAGCGATATGGAGTTAATGCAGCACATTATTACATCCTAATGAACTGTAGAGAAGTCGATCCATATATTGTGTAAGTGTATACTTCAATGCTTAATTGGAACTTTTAATTAAGTTTTATGAATTTGTGAGTAGTATCACTCAATCAATTTCAATAATGGCTTTTATTTTTTGAATTGGTTGTGAATAGCTTATTAATTTATAGGTAAACGGTCCATGGTCCACAACCGACAATATTTTCATTAAATGCCTATCGCAATGGCCATTGAAGACCGTAACAACCTCTAATGGCTATTTTGTTAATGGGTACAAATTTCAGATTGAACGATTAGTAGCTTCAAGAGACATGCAGAACTGGGGCGTGTGTGTTAAAGGAGAAAGTGTTGGAGCAAATATGCAGGATTATTACGGAAAGTTAGTAGAGGTGGTTGAAGTTGAATATCCCGGTTGGCCTATGAAATGAACCGTATTGTTTCTTTGCAATTGGTTCGATCCGACAGTTCCTGTGGGCAAAAGGGTTCATAACGACTACAATTTGGTTGAAGTGAACCATCGACGAAGATTACAGAAATATGAACCATTCATTCTTGTATCCCAAGCTCAGCAAGTATTTTACTGCGGATATCCAAGTTTGCGCAATGACAAGCGAGATTGGTGGGCTGTTTCTAAAATCGTCCCACGTTCAACAATCGTATTAGAGGAGAGTTCATCAAGTCAATCAGCCGAGTGCCCTGCATTTCAAGAGGATGAGATGGAAATGCATGCAATTAAGGACGACACAAGGGCTCCTGAAACATCACTTAGAGATCCAAATGGTGATGTCCAAGAAATTGCAGATGCAAATGTTCGGTTTCCTTCCGATGATAATGAAACTGAATCACAGTCCGATACGGCATCGGATGTTGAACCAACATTTCACGAAACAAATAACACCGATTAAACATAGAGGTTTTTTTTAATTCAACTTTATTTTATAAGTGTTAAATTTTTACATAGTCAATCATTAATCGTAATTTAATTGCATGAATCTTTAGTATTTTTAGTATGACGGGCAGAGGTAGATCTACGATGACATACGGAGTGAGCAGGGATGTAGCCCTGCTGCATCAGATCACATGAGCTTTGGAGATGGACAGTTCGGATCTCCATACATCGCACACCTTCAATCTCTCCAGCAGTCGGCGGTGATCCTGCATTGGTATTACCATCCAGCCGATCGGCACATACCTTCGAGAGTTCTTCCACCATCGGCCGCACCGTACTTCGACTGGATGCTCATGGGCTGTAAGTATATACTAATTAAAAATATATGTTTATGTTTTAAGTCAATTACTTATAAACATGCATTTTTTTAACAGATTTATTGAGCAGCATCATGTATCGAGCCACATCAGCTCCGTATTTCAGAGGCGTGCAGATCTCAGTGGCTAAGATTGGCGCCACATATCTGCAGCCACGAGGGAGTTTTATTTTTTTGAGTTTTAGGTAAACTTATTAAATACAATTTATTACTGATATAAAATTTCTTAATCTTAATAAATTCTGAAACTAACTATTTATTTTAATGCAGAAAAAAGTTTACGTGGGACCCTATCAGCCATGATGCCATTAGGGCAGCATGGGAGGCTTTTACGGGACGTCGATACTTCGACATGCTTCATCATTGGAGGTCATCGGGTCACCATCCTGCGCATATACCAGAGGGTATTTAGCATGAGTGGCAGCAAGCCTGGCAGTCCGATGGCTGGCGCAGGAGGTCCGCATCAGCCAGCACGAACTACCGATCCGAGAGGGGCGGTCCTAGCACGGGTCTCTCCCGCCACACTTCGGGCTCTATTTTGATTCAGGAGCACAGACGTCGTATGGTAAGAAAACATAAATAATTTAATTACTAATTTAGTTATTTACAAATATTTGCATTAATATTAATTTTTTATTATTATAGTTTGAGCAGGAGGGCGGAGATCCTGGTGAGTTTCGTCTATTCAGGGCGACACACACCAGGAGGGATGGTTCCTGGGTCAATATGCGATCGCGGGAGGTTGCGGTAAGAAATTAGCTTTATGTAGTATCTGTTTAATTTCTAAAATTTTATTTAGAGAAATTTATTGATTCATTTATTGTTGATTGTATAATTCAAAGACACGAGTCGAGGAGCTTCGCTCCCAGGCATCGCATTGATGGGGAGATGCCCATCGAACTCTCAACAGAGGAGAGTCGACATGTTTTTGGAGGCTGTTGGTGCCCAACGCGAGACCGCAGGGTCTATGGTCTGGGCACTAGAGCTTCTGCATATTTTTCCCATCAGGCCTCTAGCTCGCGATATTCGGAGATCTATTATGGAGGAGGTTCGGCAGGACGTTCGTCAGGAGGTTCGGCAGGAGTTCGAGCACGAGTTCGAGCAGCGTATGCGAGGCCATCAGCAGGAGCTTGCAGACGTGCGAGATCAGATGTGTCAGTTGCATGATATGGTTAGCCGCATGTCGCAGGGTTTCCAGCCTCCACGTGATCGCGTGGATTCTTGATGTTTTTTTTTTTTTACTTTTTATATTTTGTACATGAAAACTTCAAAATTTTAATATATTAATTATTTTTAGAAATTGAATGATTATTGTTTGGATCAATATGAGTGAAGAATATTTCGATCAATATTTAAATGTAATGAAATTATATTAACCGTTTTAATTTTTAATATTTTATTTTTTTTAAAAAATTAATTAGCGATGCATTAGTGACTGAAATTGCATTGCTAATATTTTTAAAATATTATTATTAAATATTGCGACGCAATGACCTGGCGTCGCAATATTTTTAAAAAATTAAATTAGCGATGCATTAGCGACTAAAATTGCATCGCTAATATATCTAAAATATATTATTATTAAATATTGCGATGCAACTAAATGCATCGTAATATTTAATAATAATAATTTAGAAATATTAGTGACGCAAGTTAAGTCGCTAATGCATCACTAATCAAATTTTTTTTAAAATAAATAAATTAATTAGCGACTCAATTACGATGAGGTTTTTCATCATAAATATTTTTAACAAATTATTTTTAAAATTAGCGACGTATGTTGCGTCGCAATATTGTGATGCATTTAATTCGTCGCAATATATTGCGACACATTTATTGCGTCATAGAGAGTCGCTGTTAAGCGACATAATTGCGACAAATTGAGATTGCGACGACCATCATAGCGACGCCGCAATTGCATCGCTAATGCATCGCTATAGGGTGTTTAGCGACGCATTTAGGCGTCGCTATATTTAAATTTTCTTGTAGTGTATGTTGGCCGAGCTATACTGAAGCTAGCCGAGGCCAAGGCTGGCCGAGCAATGTTGGCCAAGCTATGCTGGCCGAGGCATGCTTTAGCCTTTCTTTTTATTCCATTAAATGCTGGCCAAGTCATTATGACCGTTTCTGCACCATTAAATGCTCCAGCCTATTGACTTGACTACCGGATATTAATGAAGTGGCTTTTAGGAGAACCACGCACATAACGTGGCCCTTGGGAGAACCCACGCACATAGCAGGGCATTTGGATTGGGCGCGACCCCATCGCCAATGTGAGCGGTCAATAATATAATGACGATTTTAACCCTCATCACATGCCCCCTACTCCCTAGTCCGAAATGTAACTTCGGATATAGGGAGTAGAATTTGGAGCAATCTTATTTGGGGGTCACGTCATTCGATCCTCTGTGGAGGAAGTGTTTATCTCTGTGTAGGTTAGAGAAAGGCTTGGGCGGCCCTCTTGCTGAAGTAAAATAAGGCACTTTAGTTGCGCTAGAGTGTCTGAGAAATTATCCGGCTGGGATGAAGCTTTAGTGCTGTATCATTCGGATTGGCCGAGGCTTTAGAAATATATCACTCGGCTGTAGCCGAGGCTTTGAAAATTTATTACTTGGTTGTTGCCGAGCCTTTAGAAATATATTACTCGGTTATTGCCGAGTCTTAAAGAAATGGCATATTGCTTCTATGATTCATGGCATGGTTGCTACAATCACTTCTCCAAAAAATCATAATGAAAAGTATATGTCACTTGCTAATCCTCGGCACGACCGAGCTGTCTCCTTGAACAGAAAATCTCTGTACCTCGGCTAAGCCGAGTCCTATTCATCGAAGACTCGGTATGGCCAAGCACCCCCAGTATGGCTGGGGGCCAAGTGATCTCCAAAACCCCATCCGGATTCGGGCAGCTTACAAGCCCCGGCCGGACCAGGTGACCTCCAAAATTTCATCCGGATTCAAGCAGCTTACAAGCCCCAGTCGGACCAAAGGATAAAGAAACTTTGGTTGAATTCGGACAGCTTACAAGCCCCGGCCAAACCGAATGATCTCCAAACAGTCTCCGTACCTTGGCCATGCCAAGTAAAAAATAATCTTTTAAATCCTCAGCCGGGCCGAGCGATCTCTGTACCTTGGCAGCGCCAAGTAAAATATAATCATGAAGGCTCGGCAACATCGAGTAATTTATTATTTGGAAGCCTGGTTACAACCGAGTAGCATGAAGGCTCAGCAACACCGAGTAATTTATTATTTGGAAGCCTCGGTTACAACCGAGTAGCATGAAGGCTCGGCAACACAGAGTAATTTATTATTTGGAAGCCTCGGTTACAACCGAGTAGCATGAAGGCTCGGTAACACCAAGTAATTTATTATTTGGAAGCCTCGATTATAACCGAGTAGCATCTTGGGAAGACTCAGCAACACCGAGTAACTTATTATTTGGAAGGCTCGGCAACAACCGAGTAATAAATTTTTTGAAGGCTCGGCAACAACCGAGTAATATATTCCTAAAGACTCGGCAACAACCAAGTAATAAATTTTTTGAAAAAAAAACTATAATGAGAAGCAGGTCATATAAATCCTCGGCTGGGCCGAACGGTCTCCGTACCTTGGCAGCACCAAGTAAAATATAATCTTGAAGGCTCGGCTACAACCGAGTAACAATCTCCGTACCTTGGCAGCGCCAAGTAAAATATAATCTTGAAGGCTTGGCTACAACCGAGTAACGATCTCCGTACCTTGGCAGCACCAAGTAAAATATAATCTTGAAGGCTCAGCTACAACCGAGTAACGATCTTCGTACCTTGGCAGCGCCAAGTAAAATATAATCTTGGAGGCTCGGCAACAATCGAGTAACGATCTCCGTACCTTGGCAGCGCCAAGTAAAATATAATATTGAAGGTTCGGCAACAACCGAGTAATAAATTTCTTGAAGGCTCGGCAACAACCGAGTAATATTTCTAAAGACTCGGCAACAACCGAGTAACAAATTTCTTGAAGACTCGGCAACAACCGAGTAACAAATTTCTTGAAGACTCGGCAACAACCGAGTAATATATTTCTGAAGGCTCGGCAACAGCCGAGTGATATATTTCCAAAGCCTCGGCTACATCCGAGTGATATATTTCTAAAGCCTCGGCCAATCCGAATGATACAACACTAAAGCTTCATCCCAGCTGGATAATTTCTCGAACACTTTAGCGCAACTAAAGCGCCTTATTTTACTTCAGCAAGAGGGCCGCCCGGGCCTTTCTCTAACCTACATAGAGATAAACACTTCCTTCACAGAGGATCGAATGACGTGACCCCCAAATAAGATTGCTCTAGAATTCTACTCCCTATATCCGAAGTTACACTTCGGACTAGGGAGTGGAGGGCATGTGATGAGAGGTAAAATCGTCATTACATTATTGACCGCTCACATTGGCGATGGGGTCGTGCCCAATCCAAATGCTGGCTAGCCGACGCGACATTCTAGCAACAAGCGTCTCGTCATAATGAAGAAAGAGAACAAAAAGGAAAAAGGGCCACGTTATGTACGTGGGTTCTCTTAAAGGCCACCTCATTAATATCCGGCAGTCAAGTCATAGGCTGGAGCATTTAATGGTGCAGAAACTGTCATAATAACTTGGATAGCATTTAATGGAATAAAAAGAAAGGCGAAAGCATGCCTCGGCCAGCTTCAGCATAGTTCGGCCAGCCTCAGCCTCGGCCAGCTTCAGCATAGCTCGGCCAGCCTCAGCCTCGGCCAACATACCTTGGCCTCTGCAACCACGCTATGTCTCTTGTATCAAGCATTTATGGCCTCATAAAGGCCACGTGCATCCACTTAAGGCATTTATGGCTGCCACGTTGGCCCCTTGGCACCTACCTACGCGGAACCATGATGACCGAACCACAGCGTTTAAAATACCTCTGCGAAATCTGGCGCATAAGAATTTGAATCAACTATAACTGAATAAGATTCCATGCGGCGAATCATGCCCAGAGATGGCCTAGGACCCATAAGAGTGGCCTAGGTCCATGTGATCATTAAACCTCATGGCATCAACTAGCTCTCCCAGCCGTCGATCCTCTAACTGACAAGATACGGATCCCGCTGGCATCATAACAAACTCGATTCGGATCTCAACGGCTTTCAGACCCACGATGCCTTCAAGCAGTCAGGTGACCCTCTATAAATACGATCGTCTTCCTGCTTCTAAGGTACGCGCCATTATGCGCACTTGCTCATTGGCACACTCTCTTTCTGCTTTGGCTTCCCCCATTTTTCGCCATTAGCGCTCTGCTCAGAGCTCTCAAAAGGCCACCCTTGGAGAGACTCTTCAGCGAGAGCCTTCTCTTTTGTTTGTTGATTGCCGATCCCCGCTGACTTGAGCGTCGGAGGGTCTTCTACGGAGGGCCACCCCCAACGCCTCTTGCGTGAGGACTGTTTTGCAGGTCCGCCCAGGAGGGAGCCCGTCCCAGAGCCCAATCGCGCCTGAGTCAGAGGACAGATTTCAGCAGCAACAATGGGAAAAGCAAGATTAAATCGTGGATAAGATCCAGGTCCACATCATTGTTGGAGAGTGCCTAATTAACAAAATATGAATTTAAAGATCTTATAATGAAATTTACCTAGCTAGATTATTGAATTTCCTCTCTTTTTTTATTTACGTACCCTGTTAAATTCTTTCCAATTCATTGCTTTCTCTTGCTACAAGAAAATTATTTTTTATAACAATATTTTAAATTTACTAAAAATCTTTGGTGATATAATTTGTGAAAAGAATGCTTTCCTCACCACCAAATTTGTAAAACAAAGTTCAAGCAGATATATTTGGTTAATATATATACGACCAAAGAAATTGCGGATGGAAGGAAACTTAATCAATAATCCTCACTTTTTGGCTAAATAGATAAGAACACCATATGTTACTGGATCATATTGGAAAATTGAAACTAATGTAGAAATAATCTTATACATTTATAAATTAAATTATTAATTATCAATCTTTGTATTTGAGGAAAGTAATTGTTAGGAATTATTTCCTTCTAATTAGTTAGTTATCAATCTTTGTATTTAAGAAAAGTAATTGATAGAAATTATTTTCTCCTAATTAGTTAGTTGTCAATCTTTGTATTTGAAAAAAAGTAATTGATAGAAATTATTTTTTCCTAATTAGTTAGTTGTCAATCTTTTTATTTGAGGAAAGTAATTGTGAGAAATTATTTTCTTCCTAGAATTATTTCTTTCCTAAAACCAGTGATTTAATTCCTATTTGGTAGGATTTGTATATACTATAAACTATATAAAGAAAACAATCTTAATGAAACAAAAATTATTTCCGTAAAATCTTTTTCAAGTTGGTATAAGAGCCAGCAAATTGCTTACCAAAATCCTTCTTCTTCCTCTCGTTCATTCTATTCCTGTTTTTTGAAACCATGTCTGAAACTTCAAACGAGTCCACTGCTATTCCCCAATCTTCTCTGAATAATCCCAATATCACTGATTCCTCAAAATTCGTACTGCCACCATGGAATCTCACTCTGTTCAGATCACCACAATTTGCTTGAATGGTGATAATTTTCTGAGATGGTCTTAATAAGTCCGGATGTACATCAGAGGATGTGGAAAGATAGACTACTTGATAGGTGAAAAGAAAGCTCCTGGAATGGATGATCCAAGTGATCCAAGTTATGCTACATGGGATGCTGAGAATTCCATGGTGATGACATGGCTTGCAAATTCTATGGAAGAAGACATTAGCTCTAATTACATGTGCTATCTAACATTACAAGAGCTTTGGAAGAATGTAAATTAGATGTATTCTGACCTAGGGAATCAATCATAAATTTTTGAGTTAACCCTCAAACTCGGTGAGATACGACAAGGGAAGGACAATGCCACAAAGTACTTCCATTGCTTGAAGCGGATTTGGCAAAAGACCTTGACCTCTTCAACACTCATGAGTGAAAATCTATCGAGAATGTATGTCATCATAAAAAGATTGTGGAGGACAGTCGGATTTTCAAGTTTTTGGCTGGTCTTAATGTCGAGTTTGATGAGGTGAGGGGGAGAATTATTGGAAGGCAACCCCTACTTTCAATTGGTAAAGTTTTTTCAGAAGTTAGGAGAGAGGAAAGTCAAAGGAATGTAATGTTGGGCAAGAAGGGACCTGGAAGTGCTATTGAAGGTTTAGCCTTGTATACCATGGGTGGAGGCCATAACAAAGCCTCTACTTCTATTTTTTAGTGCAAACTTGATGAAAAACCTTAAGTGTGATGTGATTTTTGTAACAAGCCTCGTCATACTCGTGAGAACTATTGAAAACTCTATGAGAAACCTGCAAATTGGAAGGAAAAAACAAAAGATAAAATTGGAGGTCCATCCCTATTGCTAATGAGGCAGACACCAACTCCTTTACCAAGGAGCAAATGAAGCATCTCCTTGCACTGCTGAAATCCAACTCGACATCCGATATTCCTAGAGTTTCTGTGGCACACACAGGTAACCAATTTTATGCTCTATCCTATCATTTTAAATTTGCTCAATGGATTATCGATTTTGGAGCATCTGACCACATGATCAATTCCTTAAATATGTTTGAATCCTATTCATCATGTCCTAGGCATAAAAAGGTTAGGATAGTAGATGGTAACTTCACACCAATTACAGAAAAAGGCTAAATAAAAATCTCTGAGGGAATAGATCTTAAATCTGTTCTCCATGTTCCTAAGCTTGCTTGTAATCTCTTATATGTTAGCAAATTATCTAGAGATTCTAATTGTTGTATTATCTTCTATGATTCCCATTATATCTTTCAGGACCGGAGTTTGGGAAGATAATTGGCAGTGCTAGGATGATCGATGGTCTCTATTATTTCGAGGATGAATTACCTAGTAATAAAATAGCTCAAGGACTAAGTAGTATTAGTTCCCTTTCTATTCATGATCAAATAATGGTTTGGCATTGCAGATTAGGTCACCCTAGTTTCTCTTATTTAAAACATGTGTTTCCTATGTTATTTCAAAAGATTGACCCTCTATCATTTCAATGTGAAAGTTATTTATTGGCAAAGAGCCAACGTAAATCTTACGTTCTAAAACCATACCATACATCTAAGCCATTCTATCTTTTTCACAATGATGTTTAGGGACCTTCAAAAGTGATAATGATTTTAGGAAAAAAATAGTTTGTGACCTTTATAGATGATCATATACGTCTTTATTGGGTGTACTTAATGCGAGAAAAATCTGAAGTAGAAAGGATTTTTAAATATAATGGGATGGAGTACTTTAATAAAATTTTGGAAGGTTTCTTAAAGAAATTATTTTTTTATATCAATCATCATGTTCTGATACTCCTGAACAAAATAGAATAGCTGAATATAAGAACAAACACATGCTAGAAGTAGCTCGAGCCATGATGTTCTACATGAACATTCCAAAATACTTATAGGGGGATGCTATACTAACTGCTTCATATCTCATCAACAAGATACCAACAAGAGTTTTGCAGTATTCCACTCCTTTGGCGTCGTTGAAAAAGATATTTTCAGATTCTAGAGTAAATGTTGATTTATCCTTGAGGATATTTGGATGCACAGCATATGTGCATATTCCAAAAAGGTCAAGATCTAGGTTAGATCCAAAGAAGAAAAGTATGTTTTTTGTGGGATATGCTCCTAATAAAAAGGGTTACAAATGTTTTAATCCTTTTACAAAATATTTTCACACCACTATGGATGTTTCCTTTATGAAAATGTCCCGTTTTTTACCAAAAATTTAATTCAGGGGAGAAATTAGTAGAACCAAATTTTTGAAAAATTATTGAACCCTTGCCTCATACAATCCTTGATCTTTCTCTGGAGAAAAAAATAGAAAAACTAAGCCTATACTGATGCAAACTGGGTTGGAAGCATAGTACATCATTGGTCTACATCTGGATATTATTCATTTGTAGGTGGCAACTTGGTTACATGGCGAAGTGAAAAATAGAACATGGTTGCTAGGAGTAGTATTGAGGCTAGCTCATGGTATTTATGAGATTATGTGGATAAAAAGATTACTGAAAGAATTAAAAGCGACAGATTCATCTCCTATGAAGTTGTACTGCGATAACAATGCAGTAGTTGCAATAGCTCATAATCTAGTTCTCCATGATCGCACAAAACATGTGGAAGTGGATAAGTAATTCATCAAAGAGAAGATCGACAATGGGTCAGTTTGTATGTCTTATATTCTTACTGAGAAACAAGTGGCTGTTGTCTTCACCAAAGGACTACATAAGAGGCAATTCGATTTTTTAGTTGGCAAGCTAGAAGATATCTTTAAGCTAACTTGAGGGGGAGTATTAAAAAATTAAAACTATTATGGAAATAATCTATAAATTAGATTATTAGTTGTCAATCTTTGTATTTGAGGAAAGTAATTATTAGGAATTTTTTTTCCTAGCTAATTAGTTAATTATCAATCTTTATATTTGAGGAAAGTAATTATGAGGAATTATTTCCTCTCTAGAATTATTTTCTGATTTAATTTTTGTTTGGCAGGATTTGTATATGCTGTAAACTCCATAAAGGAAACAATCTTAATGAAAGAAAATTTATTCCGATAAAATCTTTTTCAAGTGATCACATGCAGACTCTTTGTATAATATCAAGGACATACGCCTCTCCCAGGGACATCTGAAATTAATTCATTTTGTTTCAAGTCTAATGACGTGATATGTTCGTTTTAGTACATCTTTATACAGGTTCAGAGGTCAAACGGGTAACAGATATATATATTATTAATTAGACTATACTAGGTGTGACAATACTTTGATTCAGTGAACCATCAATGGTTGAATTCTATCAGCAAGCCAACAACTTATTAGTCAAGTAAATAAGAAACTTAGAATATATCTGGGTTTCAAGAACAATATTATTTTTTATTTTTATTTTTTTAAAAAATAAACATTCCTGGTGAAAACATGTTTAGTAAAATTACTGGTGAAAACATGTTTAGTAGATAAAAATAAAAATAAAAAAAATTTTTTGAAAGGATAATTCTTGAATGATAGAAAACCTAAAACTATTTAAAAATATTTTCATTTTTTTATTAATAAAAAAAGGAAGTAGAAAACAAATGTTAAAAAATTTGAGACAATAGAAGTTAATGGTATTTCGTTTAATGTTTTTTTTTTGACTACCTTTTTCAAAAATATTATTTATAATGTAAATAAAAAAATAACTTTTATTTTCACTGACCAAATATAATTTTCAGAGTTAGAAAATAAAAATAAAAAATATTTTTAAAGAGTGGAAACAAAACGTACATAAAAATTGAAAATGTTCAGGAACCAAATGCTCTCAAAATTATTTTCAGAGAATGAAAACATAAAACAATATTTTTTGTAACGACCATTCCAAAAAGGAGGTGGCCATTGGCCAAGTAGGATATCACCTCCCTTTTCTTTCCTCTTTGCCATACTAAATGGTTATTTGAAATCTTGCAAGTAAAATTGCAGTAAAATCGAATTGACTAGGCCAAGGAATTGAATCAGCTGAAATACTCTGACTGAATCTTTAAAAAACCATGTGATACACGGGCTCTTTGCTTGGATAACACAAGACAAATCGTTAGTCAATCAAAGACCATTGTGAAGATTTAATTACAAGAAAAATACATGAAAGGCGTGCACGTCTCATGGAACAAATTTTCCTCGTTCCTTCCCTCTCTCTTGGACCTTCCAGCGAAAAGTCCTTGATATATAGTTTGCAATTGCATGTATATATCCTTGCAAATTGGTAGATTGCAACAATGCAATTTCAAATATATTTCTCAACATAAATGCTCTCAACCAACTTAAATTGCTTACAGCTGGTTGCTTATTAGGCAAATAAATTGTCTGTTAATTACCATGCAAATTAGAGCAGTACTGGAGTTCAGCACCAGGTCCCAAAAGTGTGGATCCAAAGTATTCGAACTGCAATTTAAGCTCAAAGAGCATTTGAATGAATGATATAATTCACTAAAGACATATATAACAACAACAAGATCATTAGCTCAACATTTATTTGATACAGTGGCCCCTCGATCATTAGGTGAAAAATAATTTAAATCAGAAGAAACTATATTTCTTAGCATGAAGGGAGAACTAACTCCTTGATCCCATTCTCAGGCTTAAAAGAGGACCAAGAAGAACCTCCAGTAACGGTCCAACCTCTTCCCTCTCTCTCAAACTACTCGAGCTCGAAAGCAGACACCGGGAAGCTGTCAGAGAGTCCGGTGCCAGTCTTGAAGGTGATCTTCTCAGACGAGGGGTCGCCGATGTACACCTCGACGACAGAGAGCCACAGCAGCATCTCCCTCGTCTTCACCCCAGTTATCTTCTTCATCTTGCGTTGCTCGACAAAAGCCGTCACCTCGGTAGCATACGACACCGTCTGCTTGATCTTCTTAAACGTGTGCTCCTTCTTCTTCTTCTGGACCAGCCACATGAATCCCGCCGCACGGTTGTAGCCAAACTCCTCGATGTCGTCGAGAGGCAGCAGACCCTCCGGGAGGCCGAGCTCTTTGAGCATATGGCCGGAATTCTCTTTACATTGGTCGTCGCCATGGCAGACTTCGGCGCCATCGCGGTAGCTCTGGACGGTCTGGGATGCCATCTTATCACTGGAAAGGATTGGAGAAGTTTTTATGGAAGTGTTAGGAGGCTAAGGGTGGTGGTAATGGAGAGATGAGAGGGAGAGGAAGTATTAATTTATAGATGTGGAGATGGTGAATTAAGGAGTGGTAGAGAGTTTGAACGGGTGAAGATTGAAGAGGTAGGCTTTGACATTGCTGCCATTCCGTCCAAAGAGTAGAGGACTGGAAGACGCGCAAAGACAAATGATGGTCGTGGAAATTGGAGTGGTGAAGAGAGATGGTCAACAAAGGCGGACAATCTTCTATATTGGCATGCTTTGTGGTTGACCTTGTAACTACTACAGCTTTGTTTAGAGAGGGTGTTGTGCCTTGAGGGCCAACGTTTAGAAAAATTGGATCGATCCGCCAATCGATCATCAATTCAGTTTAATTTTATTATTAAAATTAATTTTTATATAATTTATTAAAAATTAAAAAAATTTATTGAATCGGTCGGTTTTAAACTGATCCAATCGATTTTTAAATTTTTTTAATTTTTCATTTGAATTAATATTTATTTATTATTTTTATATTATTAAATTAAAAGTTATTATAATATTATTCAATCGATCAAACCGATTTATCCAATCGAACTTGTCGATTTTCAAAACATTAACCTTGAGGCTTATGTTGGGTCATTGGCAGTAGGGCCAAGGAATCGAGCAACAAACTCATATCTCTTTGTCTTAAATCTTTCGTAACCCATAAGACAGGGGCTTTGTTCCGATCTATGCAATACACCATGTCATTGGCTAATCATAGTGCCAAAAGTAATAAAAAATAATAACCATAAGGAAGTTATGAAAGGATAAATGCTATAATTGTGAAAGATATCTGATTATACCAAGTCATCTTCTTTAAATGCCGAGAAAGACGGACATCTTCTCCTCGGACCCTGCAAGAAAAGTTCCCGGAGATCGGTTGTTCCGGTAGGGATCCTCCGACGCTCAATCAGTCACTTGGGATCAGACAAGAACCGCTCAGCGGAAAGGAGCTGAGGCAGTTAGGGTTTTGCTAGGAGGAAGAAAGCTAGAAAACCAGAGTTCGGATCCCTACTTACAGTGCGGGCACGTGCTTTTATACCTGTCGAATATCCCATCTTACTGTTCCAGAAGATCGCCATCGTACCATCGCTGTGCATGCCGAAGGCATCCCGCGCTTCCTATCAACATGATATCACACGTGTCTAACAGCTGCGATTGTATTCGGTGCGTGCCGTTGCTTGATATGACCGCGCACAGTCGCAAGTGGTAGCGAATCGACGCCGTAACGGAGCACGGTCATGCACAGAATATGCAGTGCGCCATACGCCGTTATGAGGCATGGCCCTCCGTAACGGGGTGCAATCACGGGCGTACGGAGAATCACATGGCCGCGCCATGTGGCCCGGTGCTGTCATTCTGTTCGAAGGTTGAACTGCGTGGCAATCGCTGATGATACCCAAGTACCCGAGACCGGAGGAGAGTCTCGGGGTAGAGATATGGTAGTCCCACCACGAGACCGAAAGGGGTCTCGGGGGTGGGATGATGCTGGTGCACCCCGAGACCGGAGGGGGTCTCAGAATCGAGATGATGATGATGATGATCCCACCCCGAGACCGGAAGGGGTCCCGGGGGTGGGATGATGCGGGTGCACCCCGAGACCGGAGGGGGTCTCGGGGTCGAGAGATGATGATCCCACCCCGAGATCAGAAGGGGTCCCGGGGGTGGGATGATGCCGGTGCACCCCGAGACCGGAGGTGGTCTCGAGATCGAGAGATGATGATCCTACCCCGAGAACGAAGGGGTTCCGGGGGTGGGATGATGATGATCCCACCAAGACCGGAAGGGGTCCCGGGGGTGGGATGATGCTGGTGCACCCCGAGACCGGAGGGGGTCTCGGGGTCGGGAGATGATGATCCCACCCCGAGACCGGAAGGGATCCCGGGGTCGAGATGATGATGATCCCACCCCGAGACCGGAAGTGGTCCCGGGGGTGGGATGATGCTGGTGCACCCCGAGACCGGAGGGGGTCTCGGGGTCGGAAGATGATGATCCCACCCCGAGACCGAAAGGGGTCCCGGGGGTGGGATGATGCTGGTGTACCCCGAGACCGGAGGGGGTCTTGGGGTCGAGAAATGATGATCCCACCCGAGATCGGAAGGGGTCCCGGGGGTGGGATGATGCCAATGCACCCCGAGATCGGAGGGGGTCTCGGGGTCGAGAGATGATCCCACCCCGAGACCGGAAGGGGTCCCGGGGGTGGGATGAAGCCGGTGCACCCCGAGACCGGAGGGGGTCTCGGGGTCGAGAGATGATGATCCCACCCCGAGACCGGAAGGGGTCTCGGGGTCGAGATGATGATGATCCCACCCCGAGACCGGAAGGGGTCACGGGGGTGGGATGATGCTGGTGCACCCCGAGACCGGAGGGGGTCTCGGGGTCGAGAGATAGTGATCTCCGTTAGCTGCTGTTACCTTTTATTCTGACGACGTGGGATCAGTCATATTAGATGCCCCCTCACCCTGAGGCGAAGCGGGTCCCACCGTTGAGGCGCAAGGGTGTTCTTCACGTGGCTGATCCCCGTCCACATCTCTTATGCGGACGGCCTGGGGAATGTGAGAAGGTGGCCACCTCTGTACACTGTGCCGCCATAATCGATCTCGAGAGAAAACTGGCCCTTCGAAGTCTGCGCAAAAATCTGTATCATCATTACCTCTTATAACGGTGACGTCAGCGGGGTCCCATCATTGGCCGGAGGCGTGCCGCATCATGCGCTGGGCATCCCTCGAGGCGAGCCAGCCTATGGTAGGGGGCCATGTGGCTGACAAGATGAGGCAGGACGATTTGAAAACCCAATAAACCCAAACGAGGGATTGAATCTAGCCATATCGCTTCTGTTGTCATCATCTTCCTTTGTGCCTGTGCTCTGATCTCCCCTGCAACCTGAGAGCTTGTGCTTGGTTTTTTTCTTCCAGGTCAGTTCTTTACCCATTCCAGACTTCTCTATCCCTTCCTTTGCTCATGAGCTCACCATCTTGGACCTCAGAGGACGGTTCGGAGAACCGTCCACCCTCTGAGAGGTACTGTACCTCTCCCGCACCTTCTCCTTCTCCTTCACTTGAGTGGTCCACTGATTCAGAGGACTGCATCCCCCTGGCCCGGCGACGGGTCGCCGACAGAGCCCCATCGAGGGGCCACCGATCGGAGGCCGGCACCTCCTTGATGGTGGAGGGGTCCCCGGAGGGATTGCCTCCACGATGACACGTCTGGATTTGGCAAAAATCCGGGCCCGTTACCAGATTCCCTGGGACGTTGAGCTTTTTCTGCCAACTCTCGATGATAGGGTCATCTCCTCCCAACCCGGTCGGGTGGCCCTTTATGAGATTTTCCTAAAGGCAGGTCTCCGTCCACCTTTTTCGTCCTTTTTCATCAACCTTCTCGACTACTACTCCTTGACCCCATTTTAACTAGTCCCGAACTCCTACCGCGTCGTCAGCGCCTTTGTCATTCTCTGCCATCGTCTGGGTATCACCCCCCGAATCACTCTTTTCCGATCCTTCTACATCCTTCGGGCCCAGAAGGGTTGGTGGCTATTCCAGCCCCGACCCAATCGGGTCCTCAAACTTCTTCTTCCCTCTTCAATCAAGGGATAGAAATCCCGATTCTTTTTCGCAAACATTGACCAAGTTAGGCCCCGGTGGGGAGATCCCGACCTCCGAGGGAACGCAAACGCCATTCATCCTGGGGATCGGGAGGCGTTGGGTCAATTGCTGGCCGCCGAAATCCCTCGGTATACCTTGCTATTGACGGAGGATAATCTCGAGTCAGCGGGTCTTATTTCCCACCGGGGTAAGCCATCTCTACCCTTAGCCAAAAATTTTGCTCTCTTTCTTCTTCTTTTTTTTAACTGACTGATATTGCGCAGCTATGAAGATACCGGCAGCGAAGCTCCTAAGGGCCGCCTCTAAAAAGAGGGCCCGGGAAGGGCCACCTGGAGGCCAGCGAGCTCCAGCTCCAAAACGCCCGACGGCTCGGGCCTCCCAACCACCGGCACCGCAAGATACCCCGGCTGCTCCAGAAGTCGATCTCATGGTCGATACTCCGCCAGAGATGGCGGCGACTGCGAGAGTCCCAATTGAGGAGCCAGCCGCAGAGGGGCCCATAGTGGCTGAAGAGCTTCCTGCTCCAGAAGAACCGACCCCGCCAGAGGCTGCCATGGATTGGGGCGAGGGGCCATCAGGTGCCGTGAGCCCACCCCCCGAGAGGTCGCCTAGGAACAGCCCGCACACCGAGCCAAGGACTGCCGAGACGGCCGAATGGAGTGGGGTCAAGCTCGGGCCACCCCGAGACTCCTTGAACTATGGTCGCTGTGCTGAGCGGGTCCTTGCCCCGGTCTTTATGCCCGAGATCCTGGAGGACCTTAGCCACCAAAAGGTGAGCCCATTCTTCCAGGATTCCTACGCAGCTGTCATCAGGGTAAGTGGTCTTTTCGCCCTTTGCCTTCATATCTTTTTCTTTTTGCTAACCTGGAGCTTACGCATGCAGCTCGCACACTCCCTGAGGGCCACTAGGGATGCAATTCATGGTGGGAAGGCCCTCCTACGGGAGGCGCAGAAGGAGGCTGAGGACGCTCAGCGCCGCGCGGAGGCGGCCGAAGCGGCGCTGGAGTTGGCCAGAAGTGCCTGGGCAAGTGAAATAAAGGCCGCTGAGAACCGGGCGGAGGCCGATGCCAATCGTGTGCGCGGCACTCCTCCAAATGATGGAGGCCGAGAATGCTGTGATGGCCAGAGATCTACACATCTCTGAGCTAACCTTAGCCCTCCAGGAGGCCGAGGGTCGAGCGGTTGCGGCGGAGGAAGAGGCGCGGGCGGCGAAGGAGGAAGTAAGCCAATTCGGAGAGGAGGCGAGCCACGCCCGGGAGGCCGAGAGGGTTGCAGCGGCAGCCCTCGCCGTGGAGAAGGCTCGGGCCGCAGAGGCGGAAGTTGCCATCGCGGCTAGGACCGATGGGATCATAGAAGAGTACAAGGCATCCGAGCGCTTTACATATGATTTGGCAGAAGCCTCGGTGGCAGTGTTCCTCGAAGGGTTCCAGCACGGGAAGGAGAAAGTGGCCAGGGATTTGAACATCCCCCAGGCCCTGGAAGTTGAGCTAGAACGTTTATCAGATTTAGCCCCCTCCGATGATGAGCCAGCGCCAGCAAAGCCGTGAACTTGTACTATTTTTTTTTTGCAAGTCCGACGATGTCGGCATTTTGTAATCCCTTCCAATCAATGAGATAATATTCTTCAAAATACAGCCTATTTGTGACTTACCCTGAATTCGTTGGTTGACAACACGCGGCACCATGGTCCAATTAGTCCCGATAGCGCCAGGGGATAACTCTCAACTCAAGCTATTCCGCCTTAGCCATTTAGGACCGAAAATTGGGGCTAGGGAGGATAGGTTTCATGGAGTTGAAACGCTGGTAGTTGGAGGTTAGGTAGGCGGGTTCCTTAAGACCATCAGCGCAATGCTTTGCCAGGAGTATGTCGGGCCTTGCGCTAAGTAGGCATGTGGCTTTTGGAGCCTACGGGGGTTGGTCTTTATCTGACCGGCGGGACTTCATGCCGTCGGGTGTCGGGCTTCATGCCTGGCTGGCCCAGGGCTTTTTGTGCCGACCGGGGTCGGGCTTCATGCCTGGCTGGTCCAGGGCTTTTTGTGCCGACCGGGGTCGGGTTTCATGCCTGGCTGGTGTAGGGCTTTAGGTGCCGATGGGTGTCGGGCTTCATGCCTGGCTGGTGCAGGGCTTTTTTGTGCTGACCGGGGTCGGGCTTCATGCCTGGCTGGTGCAGGGCTTTAGGTGCCGACGGGTGTCGGGCTTCATGCCTGGTTGGCCAAGGGCTTTTTGTGCCGACCGGGGTCGGGCTTCATGCCTGGCTGGTCCAAGGCTTTTTGTGCCGACCGGGGTCGGGCTTCATGCCTGGCTGGTGCAGGGCTTTAGGAGCCAACGGGTGTCGGGCTTCATGCCTGGCTGGTGCAGGGCTTTTTTGTGCCGATCGGGGTTGGGCTTCATGCCTTGCTGGTGCAGGGCTTTAGGTGCCAACGGGTGTCGGGCTTCATGCCTGGCTGGCCCAGGGCTTTTTGTGCCGACCGGGGTCGGGATTCATGCCTGGCTGGTCCAGGGCTTTTTGTGCCGATCGGGGTTGGGCTTCATGCCTGGCTGGTACAGGGCTTTAGGTGCTGACGGGTGTCGGGCTTCATGCCTGGCTGGCCCAGGCTTTTTGTGCCGACCGGGGTCGGCTTTATGCCTGGCTGGTCCAGGGCTTTAGGTGCCAACGGGTGTCGGGCTTTATGCCTGGCTAGCCCAGGGCTTTTTGTGCCGACCGAGGTCGGGCTTTATGCCTGGCTGGCCCAGGGCTTTAGGTGCCGACGGATGTCGGGCTTCATGCCTAGCTGGCCTAGGGCTTTTGTGCCGACCGAGGTCGGACTTCATGCCTGGCTGGTGCAGGGCTTTAGGTGCCGATGGGTGTCGGGCTTCATGCCTGGCTGGCCGAGGGCTTTTTGTGCCGACCGGGGTCGGGCTTCATGCCTGACTGGTCGAGGGCTTTTTGTGCCGACCAGAGTCGGGCTTCATGCCTGGCTGTGCAGGGCTTTAGGTGCCGACGGGTGTCGGGCTTCATGCCTGGCGGGCCTAGGGCTTTTTGTGCCGACCAGGGTTGGGCTTCATGCCTGGCTGGCCCAGGGCTTTTTGTGCCGACCAGGGTCAGGCTTCATGCCTGGCTGGTGCAGGGCTTTAGGTGTCGATGGGTGTCAGGCTTCATGCCTGGCTGGTGCAGGGCTTTTGGTGCCGATGGGTGTCGGGTTTCATGCCTGGCTGGCCCAGGGATTTTGTGCCGACCGGGTCGGGCTTCATGCCTGGCTGGCCCAGGGCTTTTGTGCCGATCGGGGTCGGGCTTCATACCTGGCTGGTGCAGGGCTTTAGGTGCTGACGGGTGTCGGGCTTCATGCCTGGCTGGCCCAGGGCTTTTTGTGCCGATCGGGGTCGGGCTTTATGCCTGGCTGATCCAGGGCTTTAGGTGCCGACGGGTGTTGGGCTTTATGCATGGCTGGCCCAGGGCTTTTTGTGCCGATCGTGGTTGGCTTTATGCCTGGCTGGCCCAGGGTTTTAGGTGCCGACGGGTGTCGGGCTTCATGCTTGGCTGGCCCAGGGCTTTTTGTGCCGACCGGGGTCGGGCTTTATGCCTGGCTGGTCCAGGGCTTTAGGTGCCGACGGGTGTCGGGCTTTATGCCTGGCTGGCCTAGGGCTTTTTGTGCCGACCGGGGTCGGGCTTTATGCCTGGCTGGCCCAGGGCTTTAGGTGCCGACGGGTGTCAGGCTTATGCCTGGCTGGCCCAGGGCTTTTTGTGCCGACCGGGGTCGGGCTTGATGCCTGGCTGGTGCAGGGCTTTAGGTGCCGACGGGTGTCAGGCTTCATGCCTCGCTGGCCCAGGGCTTTTGTGCCGACCGGGATCGGGCTTCATGCCTGGCTGGTCCAGGGCTTTTTGTGCTGACCGGGGTTGGGCTTCATGCCTGGCTGGCCCAGGGCTTTTTGTTCCGACCGGGGTCGGGCTTCATGCCTAGCTGGTGTAGGGCATTATGTGCCGACGGGTGTCGGGCTTCATGCCTGGCTGGCCCAGGCTTTTTGTGCCGACGGGGTCGGGCTTCATGCCTGGCTGGCCAGGGCTTTTGTGCCGACCGGGGTTGGGCTTCATGCCTGGCTGGTGCAGGGCTTTAGGTGCCGATGGGTGTCGGGCTTCATGCCTGGCTAGTGCAGGGCTTTTTGTGCCGACAGGTGTCGGGCTTCATGCCTGGCTGGTGCAGGGCTTTAGGTGCCGACGGGGGTCGGGCTTCATCCTGGCTGGTCCAGGGCTTTTTGTGCCGACCGGGTCGGGCTTCATGCCTGGCTGGCCCAGGGCTTTTTGTGGAAAGATCTCAGGAGCTAAAATCGAATCTTGTTAATATAGAATGAGGGGTGAAAACCCAAGTGAATACAGGCATGGTACTTGACGTGAGAGGAGGAATACGTTACTGATAGTACCGGCGAAGGTTATCTGCATTCCATGTCCTAGGGAGTGGCTTCCCATCGAGTTCCTCAATCTTGTAAGCTCCGTGGCGGAGTGTCTCAGCGATCTGATAAGGTCCTTCCCAATTTGGAGCTAGCTTGCCTCCCTCTGCTGGCTTCGAGACCTCAGCCCGTCGAAGGACCAGGTCTCCTGGCAGGAACGTCCTGGGGCGCATACGGGCATTGTAATATTTAGCGGCCCATTGCTGGTAGACCGCCATCCGGAATCGCGCTCGGTCTCGTACTTCCTTCACTAGGTCGAGGTTGGCTCACAGCTGGTCTGGGTTACCTTCCTCGCTGTATGATTCCACCCGAGGGCTTGGTGAGCCAACCTCCACTGGGATAACGGCTTCGGATCCAAAGACTAAGCTGAATGGCGTCTCGCCGGTGGGGGCTCGCGGCGTTGTGTGGTAGGCCCATAGTACGTTGGGGAGCTCCTCCACCCATCGCCCTTGCAGTCATCTAGCCGAGATCTTAGCCCCTGGAGAATGATCCGATTAGTCACCTTGGCCGCCCCATAGGTCTGAGGGTGCCTGACGGAAGTGAACCTCTGATGGATGCCCAGCTCGGAGCAGAACTCCCGGAAGGGCGCATTGTCAAATTGCCGGCCGTTATCAGTGACTAGGGTGTGGTGGTAGCCCA
>UESW01000787.1:0-22606 GCA_900491605.1 Calamus simplicifolius | reverse complement strand
GGAGTCGGTGCTAGAGGCCGACTTTGAAGTCGGGACTGGAGGCCGACTCTGGAGTCGGTGCTGAATGGCCGACTCTGGAGTCGGTGCTGAAGGCCGACCCTGGAGTCGGAGCTGGATGGCCGACTCTAGAGTCGGGACTGGATGGCCGACTCTGAGTCGGGACTGGATGGCCGACTGGCGTCGGTGCTGGAGGCCGACCCTGGAGTCGGTGCTGGATGGCCGACTCTGGAGTCGGTGCTGGATGGCCGACCCTAGAGTAGGAGTCTGGGAACCCTTGCTGAAGGGTTCCACTCATCTTCCTCTTATCTCCGTCAGTCACTTTATTCGTTAGTCCTGACGTAGCTTGATCAGCTACACCAGATGCCCCTCTCCCCTGAGCTGGCGGGGTTACACCTCCCGTCCGTCGAAAGGGGTGCACGATCATTCGGTGGTTAATTCCCATGCGCCCTTAACCGTGGAGAGGGGCACATGCCCCCGAGGAGCGACACCTCTTTAATGCAGAAGGCATGGGGCACTGCAATGTTATCGCCCTATCACTCCTCACTATAGATTCGACGAGATCCTCCTTGAGACCAAGGAAACCCTTCGGACTCACGAAAAGGTGATTGCCATCATGAGACTGGTGTCACCGATGTCCCATTATTGGCCATAGATCATGCTCCCGATGTGTTCGGTAGCTACCGAGGCATCTCTTTGGCCATGTGGCAAGTCGAGTTAGGCGAGATGATTCAAAAAAGAGGCATAAAAGGAGGGTCACCCTAAACCTGGCTCCTTACACCTCCGAGATTTCCTTCTTCTTCTCCCGAGCTTGAGCCTCATCCGAGTCTTCCTCCCTCGGGCTTTGCTATTCTTCTTCCTTGGTTAGGTCAGTCCTCCAGACTTCTCTTTGCTTCCCCTCTATGGCTTCGTCACCCTCGTGGTCCTCCTCCCCTCCTTTCGAGGACCACGTTTCCTCAGCACAGCTGCGGGTTTCTCCATCCCCAACACCCCATAGTCCTCTTCTTTTTCAGAGGACCAAGTCCCTTTAGGAATGCTGTGAGCTGCCAGCGGGGCCCTAATTAGGGGCCGCCCGACAGTTGCAGCCCCACCGTCATCCTCCGCTCAGCCACCTAGGGTTAGTAGGGAGAGCCCAGAAGGGATTGCCCCTACCACCACCTCCTCCGACCTAGAGTCCTTTAGGGTAGCCTATAGGATACTCGAGGATCCAACTAACACTCCTGGACCCGACGACAGGGTGACCTCCTCTTCCCAAAGGATTGCCTTGTATGAGGAGTTCTTTAGGATAGGTCTCCGGCTTCCTCTCTACCCTTTTATTATTGACCTCCTCCGTAGGTATGCCCTAGCGCTTGCACAGCTGGTCCCAAACTCCTTTCGGACCATCTGTGCATTTATGGTGCTTTGCGGCCTTCAGGGCATAGAGGCCCAAGTGTCTCTGTTTCGTACCTTCTATACTCTTCGCTGCCAGGACTACTCTGGTTGGTGGCTGTTTACTCCCAGGCCTGGTTGAGTCATCTGGCTGAGCCTCCCCTCATCCATCAAAAGGTGGAAGATCCAGTTCTTCTTTGCGAACCTCGAGGGAGTGAGGCAGGATTGGGGGGACCCGCATCTAGAGCCGAACAAGAACCTGACGGTAGCCCTGAGAGATCGAGAGGCGCACGAGCGGTTGCTAGCCTCCGAGGTCCCTTCACCGAAAGCTCCTATCGGAGGAGTACCTCTGGCTTGCCAGCATCCTCCCGAGTGATGGTGAGCGTCGTTTCTTTCTTTTTGCCAACCGACTTTAGCACTTGCAGATATGAGGGTGCCGGCTAACATCGTGAAGAGGGCGGTGGCCAAGAGGAAGAGGGCCGCTGGTGACACTGAACGGTCGGGGAGGAGGACTCGCCCTCGGTCTAGGTCACCAAGCCTTCCCCCAAATGAGCCTCAGCCGAGCTAGGGGGCCGCCCTGCCGATCGATCTCACTACTGAGTCCCCCCTGGAGGAGCCGAGGGTTGAGGTGGTCCCCCCACCTGTGGAGCCAGTTATCTCAGGTGCAGTGCCAGTCTCGGATGGGGGCCTGCTAGAGGGAGAGGAGGCAGGCGAGGAGTACCCGACGGCAGCAGGGCCATCATCGAGGCCGCCGACAAAGGAGATGCCGTTGGCCTCCGGTGACTCCTACGGCCTCGGCATTGGCTGAGCCCGTGGAAGGAGGTGGGCTCAGGGCAATCCCATCCCGGCCCTCGCTGATGAACCATGTCCGCATGGCGAAGCGGCTGCTAGCCTACGTCTGCCTACCGGAGTTCTAGGAGGAACTCTGGTGCTAAGGAGGCTCCGCCTTCTTCTGGGATGCCTCTGTGGCACTACTGTGGGCAAGTATCCTTCCTTCTTCATGATACTCTTTCATCTTATTGCATGCTGACAGAGATCCTCTTCGTGCTGCTGGTGAACTCCATGTCCACCACAAGGGAGGTCACCCTTTGAGGTGACAGGGCCCTCCATCGCACTCAACAAGAGGCTGCCACCGCTCAGGCCCGAGCCAAGAGGGCCGAGGGCTTCTTGGATGCGGCTCGGGCTGAGTGGGTAGAGGAGCTGAAGGAGGCAAGGCATCGGGCAGCGGCCGAACTCGATCGTGCCTGAGTCACCGAGGAGAGGTTGGACATCGCCTAGGCGACAATCGTGGCCTGCGACATGCGTATCCACATCCTCTATATGGAGGTGAAGGCGGCCAAGTTGCGGCCCAATGATGCCGACGAGATCGCTCGCATGGCCGACGCCAGAGTGGTTGACGTCATTGCGGATAGGAGCGAGGCCCTCCAGAGGGCATCGGAGATGGAGGCGGCGGTGCAAGTCATGACACGAGCCACCGAGGAGAAGGCCGCCACGGCCGAGAGGGCAGCGGCTGAGGCCGTGGAGCACTATCGGGGCTCCGAGGCCTTCTTGGACGAGCTAGCGGAGGCCTCGATTGATGTCTACCTCTAGGGCTTCCGAGAATGCAAGACGGGCGCGGGTCTTTGGCATCCCTGGCCTCAGCGACCTCGAGCTAGATGGCGAGGAGCCGGAGGGATCGCCCTCAGTGCAGAGGTCAGACGATGATGGATCTGCACTGGTCATCGCCTGAAGATCTTTTCTCCTTGTAATCTTCATTTTGGCTTGTTCACTTTTGTATTGAAGTTCGACTCGGGTCGACATTATGTAGACATTTTGACAAGTAATGAAGAGTAATTTTTTTTCAATCATCGAAGTATTTAGATTCTTTTTGGATACTTAGCTCTGTTATCACGTTGTCTCTTGTGAGGTTGAGTGAGCTCGGAGTGATGACTCGGCCTAAGTCCGAAGCAGGCTTCGGGGTGAGTGTTGAGGCTGGTTCGGGGGTCGGGCTTAGTATCGGTATAAGTGTTGGCCTTAGAAGCCGTCCTTAGGGGTGGTCTCGTATGTGGACTCTGTGGTAAGTCCGCCCTCATGCCGACTCGGGCGTCGGTCTCTGGTGCTGACATGGAGTCGATCTTTGCACATGCCTGCCTCGCTCCTTGGTCATTCCCGTGAAAGGTTACAGGCCTCGAAGATCCATAGTTCCTGGGAAAAACATAAATACCTCTAGAATCCGCAAAGGAGAGACTTCGTCAGACTCCTCCTTAGCTCTCGGGTCCCCGGGGACAAAGAGCTAGCTGAAGGAGAGGGCCGTTTGGACGGCGAGTGGTAGCTCTCTTGCTGCTCTTGCTTAATGAGCTTGGGCTCGAGGCCCCTCTTGCTGATGAGTTTCAGTCTTTGGTGCCGACCTGGAGGTGGTCTTTGGTGCCAACATGGAGTCGGTCTTTGGGTAGCCTGGAGCCGATCTTTGGTGCCATCCTGGAGTCGGTCTTTGGTGCTAGCTTGGAGCCAATCTTTGGTGCCGACCTGGAGTTGGTCTTCGGGTGTTGGCTTGGAGCTGGTCTTTAGTGCCGACCTGGGTCGGTCTTTGAGTTCCAGCCTAGAGCTAGTCTTTGGTGCCGACCTGGGTCAATTTTTGAGTGCCGATGCTGGAGCCGATCTTTGTTGCCAGCTTGGAGCCAATCTTTGAGTGTCGGCGCTGAAGTCGGTCTTTGAGCGCCGGCCTGGAGTCGATCTTTAAGTGCCGGCCGGGAGCCGGTCTTTGGTGCTGACCTGGAGTCAGTCTTTGAGTGCCAACCTGGAGCCGGTCCTTGGGTGCCGGCCTGGAGCCGGTCTTTGAGTGCCGACGTTGGAGTCGATCTTTGAGTACCAATGCTAGAGTCAGTCTTTGGGCGCTGGCCTAGAGCCGATCTTTGGGTGTTGGCCTGGAGCCGGTCTTTGGCACTGAGAGAGAAAGATACTCAAACACATCTTCATTAACCGAAAGAATAAGATGCTCAAATTTTATAGTCAATTAGTTGTATACGTTACTAGTAGTACCGATGAAGGTTTTCCGCATTCTAGGTGCGAGGGAGTGGCTTCCCATCGAGTCCTTCGATCTGGTACGCTCCATGACAGTTTGGCGATAGTTTGCCCCCTTCATGGGCTTTAAGACCTCGGCTCATCTGAGGACTAAGTCTCTGGGAAGGATGCCCTGGGACAAACTCAGGCGTTGTAGTACCTTATGGTCCTTTGGCGGTAGGTGGCCATCCTGAGCCTGCCCGGTCGCACGCCTCCTCGACGATGTCGAGATTGGCCCACAGCTAACTTGGATTGTCCTCCTCATTGTATGACTCTTCTCGAGGACTGGGGATGCCAATCTCCACAGGGATGATGGCATCCAACCCAAACACAAGGCTGAAAGTAGTCTCTGAAGTCCATGGTGTCGTGTGGTGTGCCCACAGCACGGTCGGAAGCTCCTCCACCCATCTTCCCTTAAAGTCATCCAGACATGCCCTGAGCCCCTAGAAGATGGTCTGGTTTTGACCTCGGTCGCTCCATTCGCATGCAGATGATCGATGGAAGTGAACCATTGGCAAATGCTCAGCTCGGCACAGAATTCTCTAAAGGGGGCACTGTCGAACTGCCGACTTTGTCAGTGACAAGGGTATGGGGCAGACCGAATCAGCAGATGATGGATTTTCAAAAGAAAGATCTCACCTTTCCATCGGTGATCTTGGTGAGTGCCTCGGCTTCTACCCACTTGGTGAAGTGATCGATAGCAACGAGTAGGAACTTTCTCTGACCGAAGGCCGGAGGAAATGATCCTAGGATGTCCATTCCCTATTGGAAGAAGGGCCATGGAGCCGACAGAGGGCTTAGCTAGGAAGTTGGCTGCCATTGGATGTTGGCTATCGCACTTTCGCACCAGCTCAGCACCGTCTTTTTTTGGTAAGCCAATAGTACTCTTGGCGCAAGGCCTTATACGCTAGCGCTCTACTCCCCAGGTGATTCCCACAGATGCCCTCATGGATCTTGCGGAGGATATAGTCGGCATCTGCAAGGCCAACACACTTGAGGAGAGGGTAAGAGAAAGACCTTCAGTATAGCTGTCCGTTGAGCACCAGGAACTTAAAAGCTTGCCATTTGAGCAGCTTGGCCTTCACAGGGTCAGCAAGAAGAACACCGTCGATGAGGTATCGGATGTATGCGTCCACCCAGATGGACTCTTACTTGACCGATAGGGCTTCCTCCACTGCATCAATGCTTGGGGCCTCCAAATGCTCCACATAAGTCCTCCCGAAAGCCCCGTTGGCCGAAGTGGCCAACCAGGACAGGGCTTTAGCTCTGGCATTCTCATCCCTGGGGATATAGCTGATACTAAAGTGAGTAAAGGATGAGGTCTGTGATCGGACCTTACTCAGATAGCGGGATATGATGGGGTCCCAGGCCTCGTACTCTCCAGCAATTTGCCCGGAGATGAGGAGTCGGTGAAGGCTCTGAGGTGCTTTACTCTAAGCTCCTTGATGAGCTTTATTCTTGCCAGCAAGGCTTCATATTCGGCTTGATTGTTGATGGCTGAAAAGAGGAATTGGAGGGCGTACTCCACCACTATGCCCTTCGGGCTTGTGAGGATGAGGCCAGCTTCACTTCCTTAGGAATTTGATGTGCCATCCACGTGAAGGATCCAGTCTTCCCTTCCCACCTTGGACGTAGCGTCTGAGGGCACCAAGCGGGGCTCCTCCGACCACTCTTCGGTCTAGATGCACTCGATAGGAAGTCTGCCAAGACTTGGGACCTCATGATCGACCTTGGTCAGAATGATAGGTCAAGCTCTCCCAGCTTGATAGTTCATTTCACTAGCCGGCCAGAGGTGTTACGACAAGACAGAATCGCCCTGAATGGTTGATCCGTGAGCACCATGATTGGGTGAGCTTGAAAGTAGGGCTTGAGATGTTGAGCGAAGATGATCAGTACGAAAATAATTTTTTCGGTTTTAAAATATCTGGTCTCCACATCGTGAATCACTTTACTGGTATAGTAGATTGACCTCTGTGTCCTATCAGCATCGATGCAAACGAGCATGGAACTGACCACCTCGGAGGACGTGGTGAGGTAGAGGAAGAGTTTGTCTCCCTTCCTCAGCTTGAACATAGCGGTGGAGTTGACAGAAACTCTTTCAATTCTTTGAAGGCTCTCTAGCACTCCTTCATGCATTCGAAGCTGTTGACCTTGTGCAAGGCTTTGAAGAAAGGCATGCACCTTTTTGCCAACTTTGAGAGGAAGCGGCTTAGGGCTGCCACCCTTTCGGTGAGCCGTTGCACTTCCTTCTTGCTAGCTAGTGGCCTCATATCGATGATGGCACTGATCTTCTCTGGATCAGCTTCGATTTCCTACTGCGTTACCATAAAACCCAAAAACTTGCCTGTCATAACTCCAATGGCATACTTCTGTGGGTTCAGCTTCATCTGGTAGTGGTGAAGATTGCCGAAGGTTTTCGCCAGGTCAGCAATATGGTCATCGGTGCGGATACTTTTGATAAGAATATTGTCCACGTACATCTCCATGTTATGCTCGATCTGGTTCTCGAAGATCTTATTCATCAGTTTCTGATACGTGGCCCCTGCATTCTTCAGCCCGAAGGGCATTACCTTATAGCAATAGACATCCTTTTTGGTCACAAAGGAAGTGGCCTTCTCATTCGTTGGGTCCATCTTTATCTGGTTGTACCTCAAGAAGGCATCCATGAAACTGAGCAACTCATGGCCAGACGTGGCATCCACCAACTGATCAATTCTAGGCAGCAGAAAGCTATTTTTGGGGTATGCCTTGTTGAAGTCGGTAAAGTCGATGCACATCCTCCAGCTCCCGTTGGCCTTACGGACCATTACCACGTTGACCAGCCAGTTGGGGTAATGTGCCTTTCGGATGTGGCCAGGGCAATTAGCTTGTAGACCTCCTCATCTATGGCCCTCTGCTGCTTAGGGGCGAAGCTTCTCTTCTTCTGCTGGATTGACTGGCACCTTGGGTCGATGTTGAGTTTGTGAGTGATCACCTCTGTTGGTATACCTGGCATATCCGATGCTGACCAAGTGAAGACGTCTGAGTTGGCCTGTAGGAAGGCGAGGAGTCTATCCCTTGCCTTCTCAAGGAGAAATGCCCCGACTCAGACCGTCTTCGTTGGGTCCTCCCCTAGCAAAAATGTCAGCAAGCGCTCGGTCGGTTCCCTTCTCCTCTCTGAGTCTCTGGGATCAAGTAGCTTGGGCACTGACGGAGCAGACGCCTCCTAGGGACTGAAAGCCGTGTGATAACAGAGTGGTACTAGGCTCTGCTCCCTGTGCATCTCTTTGATTCCTTCACTAGTGGAGAATCTTACAAGCAGCCTCTTGGTGGAGATGATGGCATCTAAGAGGTTCAGGCCAGGTCTTCTGAGGATGGCATTGTAGGCTAGGAGGATTCGGACGATCAGGAACTTCATAAAGACCATGCTCTGGCATGGCGACATCTCAACTGTGATCGAGAGGGTGATCTCTCACTACATCCTCACAGAGTCTCCAATGAAGCCCATCAGAGGAGTGGTCACCGACCATAGAAAGTCAGGGGACAAGCTCATTCGAATAAAAGCATCGTAACTGAGAACGTCGACTGAGCTTCCACTGTCAATAAGAATGCTTTTTACATGGTGTTTTATAATTGTTATAGACACGACGACGCTGTCATCATTAGGATTGTCTACCCCCTCTAAGTCCCCTTTAGAGAAGGGGATTACAGTATCTACTCCCTCATTCTCCCGTGGCCTCTTGAAATTACCACCTGCCCCCCAGGAAATCATGGCCATCGTCTTTTTATTTGGGGCATTGTCGATGCCGACTTGGATAGGTGGAGGTGCCGACGGGCCCGGCGCAGCCGAGTTTTCCCTCTGGACGAACTTTCTTAAGTAGCACATTGGATGAGGTCCTCAACCGCCCTCTTCAGCTAACAGCAATCCTTTGTGTCATGGCCATGATCCTGGTGAAAGCGGCAGTAGAGACTCTTATCGCGAGGAGTTCTTGGCTTCATCGGGATGGGACGCTTAAGGTAGGACTCGCCCTCGATCTCCATTAAGATGTGGGATATCGGGGCGAGCAGAGAGGTGAAGTGCTTCCCTCCGAGGATGAGAGTCCAGGGCCGGTTGTCCAGTCGGTGGGGAGGCTTGGGTCTTCTGGGACGAGCTCCACTGGGCTCCAAACGGGCTTGCTTCTTGCTAGGCCCTCCCTCAGCCTCCTTCTAGAAAGAGTTTGCCTCATTGGCATGGATGTACTTCTGTGCATGGCTCAACAGTTTGGCGTAGGAATCATAATGCTTTTTGTTGAGGGAGTAAGCGAAGTGGGAAGGGCGAGCCTTTGCTTCAAGGCTAGGTGGCCACTGAGTCGTCAAGGTTATAGACTTCGAGCGTGGCTTCCTTGAGCTGGGCCATGAAGTCCCTCAGTGACTCGCCACTCTTTTGCTGGATGGAAAACAGGTTGTCGACCAGCTGAGAGATCTTTCGGCACGCATCAAAGTGCGCCAGGAAGGCCCTCTTCAACTACTGGAAGGAGTTGATGCTGTGCGGTGGTAAACGAGAGTATCAAGCATGCACAACCTTTCGAAGGGTGATTGAAAAGGCGATGCAGAGGAGGGAGTCGGTTGCCTCCTGGACCTGCATGAGGACATTGTAACTTTTCAAATGGTTCAGGGGTTGGTGGTACCATCATAGGGGTCCAGCTATGGGAGATGAAACCGATTCGAGATCGGTTCCTCCATGATAGGGCAAGATAGCGGAGGACGGCTATCATAGTCCACCTCCCGCTGATTAGTGATCCTGCAGCTGAGCTCGTCCAGCCACTGGTTGTACTCGTCCAGATGCCGCTGGGCCCAGCGAGCGATCCAACCATCGAAGGATCCCTCCCTTGAAGATCCCAAGGATAAGGAGGGGTGGTGCCGATGATGATGCCCTCGCTTGGCCTCCCTCCCGTGATGCCACTTATGGGAATTGTTAGAATGGCGAGAGGGAGATCGAGGCCTCTTAGAGGTCCCCCGGCAGTGATGCTTGGGCGAAGTGTGATGGCGGTAAGCCTCCCTCTGAGGGGATCTCCTGCGAGTTGATTGCTGACTAGGCTGATCGGCCCCCACGCCCGGTGAGGGCAACCTTGGGCGCTGCTACGTGGCCATCGGTTGTAGCTCATGAACTACCACCACAAGCGATTGGACTTGTAGGACGAGGGTGGTGATCCGATTGTCCTAAGGTTATGGCAAAGGCAGAGCAGGAAGGTTGGCCTGGGGAGCAGGGATACCGTCTCCGGCTGCTCAAGCCCTTGACAATGCCCCCCGGTGCAGCCGGTGGATATCTCCTGTGCATGCATCACCACCATTTCTTCGTTCTCTCCCGGGAGTAGAGGTCTACAGCTGGTTATTTTGAAGCTTTCTATCTCTTTGTTCCTTTCCCCTTCCTGGCACGCCAATCTATTGTCGCCAAATCACCCCCTCGAACGTCGAGCAAGGATGAGGATCCAAAGGACGATGAGGGTGAAGCTGAAAATCTTCAAACACCTCCTCCTTAGGTGGGAATCATGCAAGAAAGTCCTTGAGGACTAGTTGCTCCGGCAGGGACCCTCCAACGCTCAAGTGAGTAACTTGGGAAACAATGATGAATCGTGGACTAAAAAACTTAGCTAAAACTTGGGGTCAGATTCCTTCTCTCGTTATGAGTGAAGGTTCTTATACCTGTTCGAAAGTTTATCTTACCCACTTTTGGAAGGTTGTTGATTCCGAGATGTCATCGTCTGGCAGAGGATAGGCGGAAAGGCCGATAGGGACAGGTCGCAACTACCTCTGAGCTTGTCAGGGATAGCATGTCGTCCCTCCCTCTTCCAGTAGCACCGCAGTTGGTAGGTAGGCCTGGTCTTATCGGGCATGCACCACAACTGGCAGTGGCCGCGAGGGTCACATGCAGTTGCAGGTGGTAGGTGGGTCACATGGCAGTTGCAGGCATCAGATGGGCCACGCGGGGGCCGAGAGTACCGGGCTGGACCTGACTGAGGTTGGGACTGGATGGCCGACTCTGGAGTCAGTGCTGGAGGGACTCTGGAGTCGGACTGGATGGCCGACCCTGGAGTCGGTGCTGGAATGGCCGACCCTGGAGTCGGTGCTGAAGGCCGACCCTGGAGTCGATGCTGGATGGCTGACCCTAGAGTCGGTGCTGAAGGCCGACCCTGAGTCGGGCCTGGATGGCCGACTCTGGAGTCGGTGCTAGAGGTCGATCATGGAGTCGAGACTGGAGGCCGACTCTGGAGTCGGTGTTGGATGGCCGACTATGGAGTCGATGCTGGAGGCCGACCCTGGAGTTGGGACTGGATGGCCAACCCTGGAGTCAGGACTGGGAACCCTTGCTGAAGGGTTCCACTCATCTTCCTTTCATCTCCGTCAGTTACTTTATCCGTTAGTCCTGACGTGGCTTGATCAGCCACATCAAAAGTAATTCAGCATCTGTTAGAATTTTTCTTATTATCATACACAATAGACTAAAATATATTTTAGTTTATCGAGTCAAGATATATGCTGTGCCATAAAACTTTCATATTTTCATAACTGTGAATACCATGTTTTGTGGTCCTAAGCTAAGAATTTTATTACTGACCCATCTTGTCAAGGTCACCATCCAATCGGTGTTTCAATTGCCAATCTCTGAAAGATCAGTATTTTGTTTGCACAAAGAACTAGATCTCCATCACTAGTTCCTTCACATTTAGTTCATTTCAACCATGTCCAGCACAATTCTAAAAGGCATAAAGCCAACAAAATTAGGGGTCTAAGTATAAAATTGATACTTATAAATTTTGATATTTGTACGATTTATACTTATAAATTTTTTACTTGAATTATATTATATGTCATATGCAAATTTGATACTTGTAAAATGAAGATGATATTGATACACGTAAATTTGGATAATTCAATATTGAACCTTGAAAATTTTGATACTTATAATATTGATACTTGTAAATTTTTATACTTATAATATTAATACTTGTAATATAGGCCTGCTATGCCTTCTAAATTGTTATGTTTTATTACCAACAACAATAATTATTTTGAATAATACATCAACTTACCCGTTTTCATCATAAAACAGAAGTTGCATTCATATAAGTCTTCCCAAAATGAGCGAGGATTGCTCATGGATTTATGCAAGGTTGAATGATGGATTACTTAATCTCGATTTTATTAACAGTTTGAAGGAATTTATTGCGTTTGCTTGTAACCAACCATATTGGATGGATGGTCCTCTGATTAGATGCCCCTGTAATTTGAAGAATTGTTAAAATAAAGCCTATAGAGATGTTGAAATTGTGAAGGTTCATCTTTGTAGAAAAGGATTTGTTCCTGGGTACGAAGTTTGAAACTATCACGATGAAACAGAGGAAATGATTGCTGGGACAAGAAATTAAGCAGATAATGAATTCAATCAAAATTCATATGAAGAAATGGTGATGAATGCAACGAGTAATGAATTCAATGAAAGTTCTTTTAATGAAGAACCAAATTAAGAAGCACAACAATTTTATGACATGCTACGTACTGCAAATTAAGAATTATATCCTGGATGTGAGAACCATTCGCAGTTGTCTTTGGCTACTCGTTTGCTGAACATTAAGGCAGAGCATCACTTATCCGAAAAGGCTTTTGATGCAATCGCTGGGTTAATAAAGGAAGTTGTATCAAGTGATAATGTTGCAGCGAATAATTTTTCTATAACAAAAAAGTTGTTACGTGGGCTTGGTTTACCAGTGAATAAGATTGACTGTTGTTTAAACAATTGTATGATATATTAGGGTGATGATTCAGGATTGAAATGGTGTAAGATATGCAAGCAATCGAGGTACAGGAGTGAACATGAAGGAGCTGATTCAAGTAGAAGGAAAAGTGTGCCATATAAAAGGATGCATTACTTTCCTCTTACTTCACGCCTGCTGTGATTATACAGATCAAAAGCTAGTGCTGCAAGTATGAGATGACATGTTGAACATGAAGTTAAAGAAGGTGAAATGGGCCATCCATCTGATTCAAAAGCTTGGAAGTATTTCAATGAAAATCATCCTGATTTTGCCAAAGAGACTAGAAATGTGAGATTAGGACTTTGTGTGATGGCTTTCAACCATTCGATCAAGCGAGGCAACAGTATTCTTGTTGGTCTATGATATTGACTGTATATAATTTTCACCATGGCAGTGCTTGAAAGATTCTACAATGTTTCTAACAGTTTGGGTGTCTGGTCCTTCAAATCCGAAGAAAAAGATTGATGTTTTTCTGCAACCGTTGGTAGCTGAATTAAAAATGTTGTAGGAAACTGGAGTTATAGCATTTGACATATCAATGAAATAAAATTTCATTATGAGAGCAGCTCTTATGTAGACAATCAGTGACTTTTCAGTATATGCAATGTTGTTTGGGTGGAGAACTGCTGGGCGTATGGCATGCCCTTATTGCATGGATGATTCTGATGCATTTAAATTGCAGAAGAGTGGTAAGCAGTCATGGTTCGCTAATCATAGAAAGTTCTTTCCTGCAAATCATCATTATAGGCGTAACTTGGCTGCTTTCACAAAGAACAAAGCTGTTACAAAAGTTGCTCCACCGATTATGTTTGGCACAGCTATTTTGGATACTATAGATCAATTGGGTTTGAAGTATGCATGTAATCCAGATACTGTAGAATAAATGGGCGTATATGAAAATATATATAATTGGAGGAAGCAGAGTATTTTTTGGGATTTGCTGTACTGGCATACCAATCTCATCCGGCACAACTTGGATGTGATGCACATTGAGAAGAATTTCTTTGATAACATATTTAACACAGTGCTAAACATCCCAGAAAAAATAAAGGACATTGCAAAATCAAGAGAAGAACTCAATCTATACCATAGAAGATGTGATTTAAGAGGAATGCCGATGAGATATATCCTAAAGCATGCTACAGCCTTGACAGAAATTCTCGAGCAGCGTTATGTCAATGGGTTAAAGGGTTAAAATTTTTAGATGGATATGCCTCAAACATTGGTAGATGTGTCGACATGCATAAGCTTAAGTTGTTCGATATGAAGAGTCATGACTGTCATGTCTTTATGCAGCGATTATTACCCATAGCTTTTCGTGAGTTATTTCCTATCCACTATGGAAGGCACTGATGGAGCTTAGCTTATTCTTCAAGGAGTTAACTGCCAGAGTCTTTACTTATGCATCAATGGCAAGGCTTGAAGAAGAAATTCCTATTATATTATGCAAATTAGAGCGTATATTTCCTTTCAGTTTTTTTGACTCCATGAAACACCTACCAGTTTACTTACCATACGAAGCAAGTATAGCTGGTCATGTGCAGTATCATTAGATGTATCCTTTTGAGAGGTAAGTATATAAATAATTGTATGATATATTATCATTTCAAATATATTTACCTTACAAGCGAGTTATTTGATTGCTTTACGTATTTTGGCATATAGGTATCTTAAGAAGTTAAAAAATAATGTGCGCAACAAGGCAAGGGTTGAAGGTTCAATATGCAATACATACTTGGTTGAGAAGTTTCAACTTTTGCCTTGCATTATTTTGAGGATTATATCCACATGATGAAACGAAATATGGGCCGTAACAGTGATGGATGTGCGGATGAAGAAGAAGGTATTGATGGTAGAATTTTAATTTTTAAAAGTGCTGGCCGATCATTTGGAAAACAGAAGAGAAGGGATTTGAGCGATGTCGAGTACATTGCAGCCCATAATTACATTTTGATGAACTATCGAGAAGTCGATTCATACATCGAGTATGTATATACTCGGTCTTCTAACATTGAACTACTATTGTGTAATCAACAATAGTTAACAAATTATTTGTTGACAATAGCTTTAAATTTTTATCTGTATATGATGTAATGTGCTAGCCAACGACAGATATATCGCAACATCAGTAAACTTGCAATCGGATAGAAGTTAGAAACAGAGTTTGCAAATTGGTTTAATAAATTTGTGAGTGTTACGACATATTAAAATTGGTGAATTCCGTCTATTTCATGAATTGATTGTGAATTCCTTATTCGTTTATAGGTTAATGGTCTATGGTCTATTGTTGACAATATTTTTATTAGTTGTCTTGCACAGTGGCCATTGAGGACCGTTAATACCTACTATGACTATTTTGTGAATGGCTATAAGTTTTAGATTAAAGGATTAGGTTCTTCAAGATGCACACAAAATTGGGGCATGTGCGTCAAAGGAGAAAGCATTAGAGTAAATATGCCGAATTATTATGGAAAGTTAGTTGAGGTGGTTGAAGTTGAATATCCTAGTTGGCCAATGAAATGTACTGTTTTATTTCATTGCCAATGGTTTGATCCAACGGTAAATGTGGGGATCAGAATTCACAATAAATATATTTGGTTGAAGTGAACCACAAACGAAGATTGCAGAAATATGAACCATTTGTTATAGCGTCACAAGCTCAACAAGTGTATTACTGCGGATATCCAAGTTTGTGCAACGACAAGCAAGACTAATGGACTATTTCAAAAATCATGGCATGATCGACCATCGTGCTTGCTGAAAACTTTTCAACTCAATCACATGATTCCTCAGCATTTCAAGAGGATGAAATGGAAATATATGCAATTGAGGATGACACATCTGCTCTTGAAATATCACTTAGAGACTCGACCGGTGATATCCAACTATCCAAGAAATTGAGGATGTTAATGTTCCATTGGATGACGATGAAGATGAATTTCAATCACATTCGAATTCAGCATCGGATGTTGAACCTATTATTGATGACACAAATGAAACTGACTCTATAGAGGTTGACAATTGCAAGATGAATTTAGCGATGCTTTATTTTACACGTACATTCATTATCCATAATTACAACATTTTCATGAATCTATGTTATTTTCAATATGAGGGGCCGAGGGAGATCCATTGCTGATAGATGGGGTGGACAACAGTACAATGTTGACCCATCCGATCCATCGACCTCATTAGTAAGCCAGTTCAAATCTGCACCCCTACACAACCTTCATTGTTTCCATAGGAGATGTCACCTCAGCCTGGTTCATGTCATGACGCTGCTTCTTCACCAGCACAGATGGTGGAGAGTTCTTCATCCTTGGGCCACAGTGTATTTGTACTGGATCCATATGGGCCGTAAGTACATAATTTCTTTTATAATTTGTTAATTTTAATGCTAATTATTTATAAACATACATTCTTTATCCTTTCTATTTTGGTAGCAGTTTTATTGAGCAGCATACAGTGTCGAGCTAGATCAGTGCTATATTTTAGAGATGCACTGATCCGACTGGCATCACGTGTCTTTGAGCACGAGGGACTTCTATTTTTTTTAAGTTTCAGGTAAACTATCTCTTTTTAACCTTAAATCAGTCATATAAAATTTCTTAACTCTATTTTATGAATGTAACCAACCTTTTATTTTAATGCAGAAGAAGTTTACGTTGGACCCTGCCATCCATGATGCCATTAGGTCGGCATAAAATGCTTTATCTGCACGATGATACTCCGACATGCTTCATTATTGGAGGAAGTTTGGTCAGCATCTCGTGCATGTGCCGAAGGTATATGTCATAAGTGGCAGTAGGTATGGCAGTCAGAGCCTGGCGCAGGAGGTCCTCCGTAGCTAACACGAATCGCCGATCTGAGAAGGGCGGTCCAGGCACGGGTTTCTTCTGCCACACCTCGGGTTCCATTTCAATTAAGGAGCATCGACATTATTTGGTAAGAAAACATAATTAACCGAGTTACTATTAATTTCATTTACAAATACTTACATTTGTTATCTATTTTCTGTTTCTGTAAACTATCAGGAGGGCATAACCTAGGAGAGTATCGTCCGTTTAAGGTGACACACACAAAGAAGGAGGGCACAGACCCAGGAGAGTATTGTCTGTTTAAGGCGACATACACAAAGAAGGATGGTTCATGGGTTGATACACGTCGCAGCAAGTTGGAGTTAGGATTTGCTTCTAAAAACTTAATGAATATTTTTAATTTCTATGCTTCTTATATTGATTTTATAACCAATTTTCTATTTCTCCTAGGCACGTATGGATGAGCTGCTCTCCCAGGCATCACGGATTGACTCTACTGATGGGGGGGAGACATCCATCGAGCTTTCAATGCAGGAGTCTTAACGGGTATTCACACGATCGTAGAGTGTATGATCTGAGCACCAAACTTTCATATACTTTCCCATTTCGGGCTCCTATTCGCACTGTACCGGATCTGATGATATTCTTGCTGAGCACATCAATGAGATGAGGTGGACTATTACGGATCAGTTTGGCAGGAGTTCGATGAGCATACCACCGAGCTTCGGCAGTAGCTTGCAGACCTTAGAGCCCAGCAGGCCCTGGACAGACAGACCATGCGTGAGATGCAGGAGTTGGTTTGGATAATGTCGCAGAGCTCCCGATCTTTGTCTCTGATACATCACTGCCTCCACCACGTGATCCAGAGCTAGATTCTTGATGTTATTTTTATTTTTCTATTATATATACATATTTGTTATTTATATTTGATATTGATATATTGTGATGATATTTATCTTTTTTTATGAAATTAATGAAAAACTTTCTAACTTGTTTTTATTAATTTTATGTCTATTTATAATATCAATGCGTGCATGTCTTTTTCATTTTTATGTCTATTTTATTAATTTTATGTAAAAGCAGGTTTAAATGTTAATTTTAGGTAAAATTAATGTTAATTTTAGGCAAAATTATTTTTTTAAAAAGTTTAATATTGCGATTCAAAAATGACGTCGCTAAAAGTTAGCTACGCATTTAGCGATGCAATATATAAATAGCGATATAATATTTGCATCGTTAAATAGCTAAGTTAGCGATGCTTATATTGTATCGCTAAATAGCGATCCAATTTTTTGTATTGCAATTTAGCGAAATTGCATCACTATTTAGCGACGACATAGCGACCAAAAATAGCTTACCAACCAACAGTTTAGCGACAAAAATATTTTGTAATTGCGTCACTAAGCCTATTTAGCGATGCATAATCCTGTTTAGCGACACATTTTTGGCATCGCTAAAAATATAATTTCTTATAGTATACATGGTTATATTAAAGGAAAAAAATAATAAAATATGATCCTTTACATCATCACTGCATTTTTACGAGCTGCATGTTAGAGAAGTTTTTCATTTGGAATTTTAACTTCTGTTAATGTGTTTATAAAATAAGTTTATATATGAAATATTTAAATTGAAATATCATATATTCAATGATAAAAGTATTTTTTTAAAGAAATACCATTGTAATGTGGTGTTGAGAAAATATAATTCTATCGAAAAAACATTATTTTCAACAAAACTTTATGTTGGATTTTATTGAGCCATTAAAATGAGAATTAAAATACAAGACCATAAATATTTTATTTCTTATTGTTTATAAAAAACAACTATAAGAGTTTTAAATTTGAAAATAATTTTCTTTTTGAGGAAGGGTAAACTTCATCTTGTAATAGATGGAGAGAATCAAACTTAGATATTTTGTATTGATGCTTATTTGAGAGTTCTTTGTACAATGAAGAAATTAAAAAAATATAGCTATAATAAACACCACTATTTTACTTCAGAAAACTATTACTTGGTTGAACTATATAAATAGTATCTATAATTTTTAATGGTAAATAGTTGTTTTAAAGGATTCTATATATTGATCATTACATAAAATTTTAAAGTTTTCCATTATTATATATAGTTTTTGATATTTAAAGCATGTGGCGGGTGTGGGAGAGTATACCATCTTCTTTATTGCTAAATCTTTTTCACATTCTTTTTAAAAAAACTTTATTACAGCACTTTTTGTATATTTTAAAGCTTGTGGGGGAGCATAAGCCATCTTCTTTATTGCTAAATGTTATTCACATTCTTTGTAAAAAAATTTTATTATATGCACTCTTATTTTTAGTTTCTCATTCCTGCCCTCTTCTTTACTGTTAGATGCCAATCACTTTTTTTTTTCTTTTTAAGTAAACCTTTATTACATGCACTCTCATTCATGATTTTTCATTCAGGATGAGTATTTATGATTAATTCTTTTTTTAATTCCATCTTACTTGCATCCACATGGGATAATTAAATACATACAATTTTGAGTGATATTAGTATGTTAAGCGCAGGGCAACCTAAGGGGATAGAGGTTGAATTAGGTTTTTAAAAATTATACTTAAAAATAAACATAAAAGAAAGATATGATAATTTTAAAATTATGCATAAGATATCAAGTATTTCAAATTAAAAGCATAAGTAAAAAATTCAATATAACATAAATAAAAGTAATTGCAAGAGAATGTAATAATAATAGCAAGAAAATAAAGAACAGAGTAAATAAGGCACAAAAATTTTCATAGTGATTTAGTGCTCATTGCCTATATTCACTAATAAGATGTTTTTTTCTGAAATTTTTAACGTTCCAATACTTTTAACTAAAAAGATTAAATCTTTACGCACTACTTAATGAGCTTAAGAGGAACCCTCATAATCCTTTTTCCAGATTAACAATGAACACACTCTCTCTTTTGCATGGATTTATAAGAGGAATGCAATGCTTTTTTAAATAAAAAAAAGAAATAACAACCACTTTCTTAAAAGAATAAAGATTTACAATAGAAGCATCTGTTGGGAATACACCCTCAATCACCCTCAGAACAAATATGCGGAACGTGTTTTAATAAATATGCGTGCACAATCACAGAAAAATATACCGATCTACCACAATCACAGAATATGCGGAATAAAAATAAACACCACACAAAAACACCAAATTTACGTGGAAAACCCCTCCAATGTGAAAGGGAAAAACCACGGGGCAAATTCCGAGAGCACTTCACTAATCTTAATAAAAGATTACAACTTTTCTCCTAATTTCTTTTTGCCCAAAAATTAGGAAACACTTCGAACTTAAAATAATAGTTGATGTGGGTACAAGAAGGATCTCACCAACGTGTGGTTGCTCTTCCGTGCCCCCAAATCTGCTCTCAGACTCGTCCGTATCGACCTCCTGAGGTTGCACAGGATTTTCCCAAGCCTGGGCTTCTCTGGATCTCTCTCAGGCCGCACACTCTCTCCCCCCAATCTGGGATTTTTCTTCTCTCGTATCTCCACATACGGATCTCTCTCCCCCTACTTTATTTTCGGGTTTTTTTCCCTTTTTGAAAACAGCTCCGTAACAAACTGTGATGCAGTTGTTATCATGGGCCGGTTCCCTCCCCACGTGGAGGGAGCACCCAACAATATCTCCCCCTCCCGACTACGTGGGGAAATCCACCAAGCCTGCTTTCTTTCTACAAGCTTCAACCTTCTTGATAGTAATGACTTTGTCATTATATCTGACCCATTATCTCTGTATGTGTTTGACCCAATTGATGATTTTGATGATTAACAAAACTATTTGAGTATAACAATTGAAGGCTCTAATGATTTTGATTAAGTTTTTTAGATTATAAGTCGATTGAATGATCAAAATCAGGAGTTAAATCTTGTTCTGGATCGAATCTAATGTCTAGGTAAGATTGCAGACATTAGAGTTGACTTCAAGAATCACAGAGCCGACTCCAGTATCTGGCACGGAAGTTAGAGTTGACTCCGAGACTGTTAGAGCCGACTCCAACAGAAAAATAGAACGTTGATTTTTCTGGCCCCGACTTAGAGTCGACTCCGGGTCTGTTAGAGTCGACTCCAGAAAAGTTTCTTGTCGACCCCAGAAAAGTCAGAGATGACTCCAGAATTAACAGATTAAAGTGTTTCGAGTTAGAGCCGACTCCAGAAAAGTTAGAGTCGACTCCAACCTGGAACGAAAAAATCAAATTGCCAGATCAGCTCTAACGGTAATATTCTTATTTTACTTTATTCTAACGGATATATTTTGTTGGCAAGGTACACTCCAACGGATAGTTTTCTTCCAAAAATGGATTGAAAGAATCTATAAAAAGGGAAGACTATCATTCAAAAACAAGAACGGAAAAACAAGAAGAAAAAATGGAAAGAGAAATCCCAATTCAAAATCCGAAAAAGAGAGAGCCTGAATCTCAAGAGAAAAACCTTCTAGCTCAAATCCTCCACTCCAAAAAGCTCAAGAGGAATCCAAGGCATTCAATCAAGTTTTGGTGGATTTCCCAAATTGGAGAAAGAGGATCGTTTCTTGCTTTTCAATCCTTCTCAACTGCTTCAACTGTGAAGAATCGGAGCTGAGGCTTGATTCAATCTAGCAAGGAGAAGAAGAAAAGAAGAAAAGCTCAAAGCCAACCACTCAATCAGGCTTTTCTAAACCTTATTCATTTACTTGTTATTTGCTCATTGAGGAGCTATGTACTTAAAAAATAATATTTCTTTTATTTGTGTCTAGTTCAATCTGGGGGATTGAACTAGTGGAGGTAGTCTTACCTCGGTACAAGCTTGGTATAGCTTGTTTAGGGTTTTGTGCTGGTGAGCCTGAAAAACCGGCTGGGTTTCGTTGATCCTGGAAACAATAAGTTTGAGTTGTGAGCTTGTAAAACAACTCGGTTGTAATCAAGATATGGTGGACCCAAGTGAATCTTGGGAGTGGACGTAGGTGTTGGATACACCGAACCACTATAAAATCTTTGTGTTTGCCGTGTCTCCTTTATCTCTATCTCTATCTATATCTTTATTGATTGTATTTTAATTTTGCATCTGCATTCACTTCACTCACACTAAGCAACAAATATTTCAAAAGGTTTAAATTTTTTTTAAAGAACCCAATTCCCCCCCTCTTAGGTTGTCATCTGGGCCAACAATTGGTATCAGAGCTAGTGCTCATTAGATTTTGATCACACGATCAAGAGCTAAAGATCCAAATGGCAGCTCAAGTTGGATCATTTGCTAAAGGTCATTCTACGAATAGACCTCCACTGTTAATGGTTCAATTATTCATATTGGAAAGCTAGAATGAGGATATTCATTCAAGCTTCTGACTATGAACTATGGGGTGTTATAATTAATGGACCTAGTACACCCACACATGTTATTGATGGCACTATGTTCCTAAGCCCGAAAGGGACTGGAATGATAATGATAGGAAGATGGCACAGCTTAACGCTAAAGCCATGAATGTTTTATATTGCTCTTTAGATGCAAATGAATTTAATAGAATTCCACATGTAATTCCACAAAGAAGATTTGGGATAGATTAGAGGTTACCATGAGGGTACCAACCAAGTAAAAGAATCTAAAATTAATATTCTTGTTCATAAATATGAGTTGTTTAGCATGGAACATCTGAAACCATTGCTGCATGTATACTAGATTTACAGATATTGTAATGGTTTAAAAAGTCTTGATAAGACATATACTAACTCAGAACTTGTTCGAAAAATTCTTAGGTCACTACCAAGATCATGGGAAGCCAAAATGACAGCATCCAAGAAGCAAAGGACCTCAAACACTCTGCCCTTAGAGGAGCTTCTAGGATCACTTATGACCCATGAGTTGACAATGAAGCAGCACGTAGAGGAGGACACAAAGAAGAAGAAAGTGATTGCCCTCAAAGCTGCAAAAAGAAGAAGAGAGCAGCAGCGATGATGATGATGAGACTGCTCTCTTAGCTAAAAAGTTTAAAAGATTCATGAGGAGAGAAGAAACCCTTCCACAAGAAGAAATTTAGAGCAAAGTGGGGGGAAAGGATAGAATAAGGACAAGGACAAAGAAAAGAGAAAGACCCCTTGACTTGCTATGAGTGTAATAAACCGGGGCACTTTAGGAATGAATGTCCTAATTAAAGAAAGCCTACAAAAGGAAAAAGAAGGCTTATGTGGCGACTTGGAGTGATAGCGAAGAATCTTCTTCCGAAGAAGAAGAACAAAAGGAAGTCGCAAATGTATATTTTATGGCGGACGACAACGATGAGGTAAGTTCCGATAACCCTTGCGATGAGTTTGCATTTGATGATTATTTGATGCTTTAATGAACTTGTCGGCGATTTCAAGGTTTTGAAAAAGAAATACAAGCTTTTTGAAAAATAAAAATTCAACTTTCATTAAAGAAAATGAAGATCTTAATAATGAAGTTAAGAAACTTAAATCTGAAAATAAAATTTAGTAAAAGAAAAAGAATTAATTTTTAATGAAAATGATAAACTAAGGAAAGAGGTTGAAAAATATAAGACATAGTTGATAAGTTTACCTTAAGCTCAACTAAATTAAACATGTTATTAAATAGTCAAAA
>UESW01000786.1:0-22626 GCA_900491605.1 Calamus simplicifolius | reverse complement strand
CACTCAATCTTCTTCCTTGCTAATTTTAAGAACTAGGGCAGAGTGTCTTTCAACCCCAATTGAAAATATATCAATGAAAATCAAGGGAAATAGATAAAGAAAAGATTTGCAATTTAACACAACTAGTTGCCTAGTGATGGCTTCGTTAAACCAAACAGACCATAAGATGGCACGTGTCTGGTATCCACCAACATAGTGTTCAGATTTGGAAGAAAGAAGAAGAAGAAGATTTCAGAGTTTTAAAATAAAGAGATTAAACCCCTGGAATACTGATTGGAATCCCCAAATATGATGCTAATAAACCCAAGAGACTTCAAAGGGCAAATTGCTCACTGTTTTGCACAAACTTCAAATTCGGAGCCCAACTCACTTGCTCAATGTCTCCAATCCAAACCAACGAATTTCAAGCTGAAAATTGGTGGTTTATTGCTTTGTAGTATAGAGAACACGTGGGTAATTTTGAGGATTTTCTGGTTGTTTTGGTGGATGAACAGATTGGTCTTTCTTTTTCCTCAGAATTTTTTTTTTTTTTTTTTTTGAGGATTTCTGGTTTCTTTTTTTTTTTTTTTTTTTTTTTTTTGAAGTTCATACCCCCACAAGATTACTTGACCGTTTGCACAGCAATCTCAAAGAAGAAATGAAGAAATCTCCCTTTGATCTAGGGCCTTGAAAAGAAAGCAGAAAAATTGGAAGATGAAGGTTAGTCTGGAAAACACTACCTTGTTAGGATGATTTGCAGCTCTGATACCAAATGATGAACGGATCTTTAGAATCACCTCAACAAGGATATCTTCTTCAGTTGATTAACACACCCCAACCCGTGAAGAGGCACTAACCGAATCAGAAGAAGAAAGGCCAAGGAACCAAATCACAATAGAAACAGGTTCTAAGGTAACTTGATTATCAAAGATAAAATAGTCAATTGCTAAAATGACTAAGTCCTAGTTCTTTCAAGAAGCAAGGAAGAAATAATGCTCTCAATTGGATTATAACCAAAAGAAAATTCGGAATTGTTCATTAACCTTCAATCTGAAGTTCAGCATACAATATATAGATCTTCAAGAATAGGAAAGCCAAATATAGCAATAAATACTACACACCCTCATAAGTTCTGCATGTTCCAAGCTCATTAATTAGGCTGCAATGCATAGTCTCAAAGCTCATTAATTAGGCTGCAATGCATAGTCTCAAAGCTCATTAATTAGGCTGCAATGCATAGTCTCAAAGCTCATTAATTAGGCTGCAATTCCTTTGGTCCACCTGGCAAAGAGTCAAACACTTGAATTCTTCCACTTGGCCGTTTGCTTCTCCATGGCTGATTACTCCTGGGCCAATTGCTTCCATGATCAAGCTTTGGAGTTCCTTAGCTTTGGCTCTAGTTATGGGACCTTGATAGCTTAATGATGGAGCTCCTTCATCAGAGAGAAATAATTTTGTGATGACCACCTTGGTAGATAGAATTGAAAGGTTGGAAGTAAAGGGTAGAGAGGAAGTTAGGGATAATGAGAATGATTGGGGACATGAGTATGATGAAGAAGGGAATGAATTCAACCTCCACAGTCCGAGAGGTAGGGGGGGTTTCGGCCATCTAGGGGCAGAGGATTTGGTGGAAGAAGGGGAGGTAGAAATTATAGGAATTGGGACTATGGAATTGGGGAAGGAGCTGAAGAGAGAGTTGATTCAAATGTGGGTAGCATTAAGATGAAGATACCCTCTTTTCATGGAAAGGAAAATCCAGATTTGTACTTGGAATGGGAAAGGCAAGTGGAGCTCATTTTTGAATGCCACAATTACTCGGAAGAAAAGAAAGTAAAGCTCGCAGCTGTGGAGTTCAAGGATTATGCAATCATATGGTGGGATCAAATGTTGATTAAAAGGAGAAATCTTGGCCTTAGAACCATTACCACTTGGGAAGCCATGAAAGAAGTCATGAGGGAAAGATTTGTTCCCCAACACTATTTCAAGGAGCTTCATCAAAGGTTGCAAAGGATGTCACAAGGAGGCAGAAGTGTAGAAGAATTTTAAGGCCATGGAGATGGCATTGGCAAGAACTCAATTGGAGGAACCTATGGAAGCCACCATGGCAAGGTTCTTGGCTGGTTTGAACATGGAGATAGCTCATGTGGTGGAATTACATTCCTACCATACCTTAACCGAAATGATGCACATTGCCATTAAGGTTGAAAGACAATTGAAAATGAAAAGAACCATGAAGAATGGAGGTGGGCTGAATTTCTCAAAAAGTCCATGGAAGCCGAGCTTTGGTAGGAGTGAGAAGGAGTTGCCGAAACAGAAAAAGGAGGAATGGAAGGGAAAAGAAGAGTGGAAAGGGAAAGGAAAAATAAAAGAGGAAGACATAAAAAAAAAGAAGGTCCTACTAGAGCTAGAGAAGTGAAATGCTTCAAGTGTTTGGGGCATGGACATTATGCCAATCAATGTCCGAACCAAAGAGTGATGTTTATAAGAGAAGATGGAGGTCTAGAGAGTGGAGATGAGGATGAAGAAGAGGACACACCAAATCTGGCCGAAAATGGTGAAGAAGAGGAGTTGGAGATGGGAGAGCAAGACCCTATGGTTGGGTTGACATATGCTATGGTAACCATGAGAGCTTTAAGTGCACAAGTAAGTTTGGAAGATGGTGATGCAATACAAAGGGAAAACATTTTCCATACAAGATGTGCCGTGAGCAATAAACTATGTAGCATGATCATTGACAGTGGAAGTTGTTGCAATGTGGTGAGCTCTCATCTTGTAAAAAAATTGGGGTTGGTGTGTAAGAAGCATCCAAAGCCGTATGGACTTCAATGGTTGAATGAATGCAATAAATTGAAAGTAACCAAACAAGCTGTAGTTCCATTCACCATAGGGCAGTATGAGGATGAGGTTTTGTGTGATGTTGTGCCTATGGTAGCTACTCACATATTGTTGGGGCGTCCTTGGCAATATGATAGGAGTGTAACTCATGATGGAAAGAAGAATAAGTATACCTTGGTAAAGAATGGCCGAACATACACTCTAAATCCTTTGAGTCCTATTCAAGCACATGAAGATCAAGTGAGGATAATGAGAGCATTAGAGGGAAAATCAGTTGAGGAAAAGAGTGATTTAAAAAAAGATGAGGGAAAGGAGAAGAAAGAAAATAGTGGAGAAAAAAAAAGAGAGACAAAAGAGAAAAATAAGAGGGCAAAAGAAAAAGGAGAGCAATCTGGTTCTAAAGAAAAAGAAGAGGGAAAAACGTCATTGTTTGTAAAAAAAAAAAAGAAATGAGAGAAGCTTTGCTTGACATGAGGCCCTTATACCTTCTTATGTATAAGGAAACCTTATTTTCTAACTCTAACATTGAGTTTTCTATCCCGAGTGTTGCTTCTTCTCTTTTGCAGGAATATGAGGATATCTTTCCCGAGGAGGTGCCATCCGGTTTGCCACCCTTGAGGGGAATTGAACATCAAATTGATTTTGTGCCTGGAGCTCAAATTCCAAACCGCCCGGCTTATAGGAGCAATCCCGAGGAGACCAAGGAACTTCAAAGGCAAGTGGAAGACTTGCTAGCAAAAGGGTATGTGAAGGAGAGTATGAGCCCATGTGCTGTTCCGGTGCTCTTGGTGCCAAAGAAAGATGGAACTTTCAGAATGTGTGTTGATTGTCGTGCTATCAACAAGATCACCGTGAAATACAGGTATCCTATTCCTAGACTTGATGATATGCTTGATGAACTTCATGGTGCTAGTATATTCTCTAAAATTGATCTTAAGAGTGGATATCACCAAATTAGGATGAAAGAAGGTGATGAATGGAAAACAGCATTTAAGACTAAATATGGTTTGTATGAATGGCTTGTGATGCCTTTTGGGCTCACAAATGCACCTAGTACTTTCATGAGATTGATGAACCATGTGTTGAGAACTTTTATTGGAAAGTTTGTTGTTGTTTACTTTGATGACATTCTGATTTACAGCAAAAGCATGCATGAACATTTGCAACATTTGAGGAGTGTTTTTAATGTTTTAAGAAAGGAGAAGTTGTATGCTAATTTCAAGAAGTGTTCTTTTTGCATGGAAAGACTTGTTTTCCTAGGATTTGTTGTTAGCAGTAAAGGAATTGAAGTGGACAAAGAGAAGGTGAAAGCCATTAGAGAATGGCCGAGACCTTCCAATGTGAGCGAGGTCAGGAGTTTTCATGGGCTAGCTAGTTTCTATCGTAGGTTTGTACCTAACTTTAGTAGCTTAGCCGCCCCTTTGAATGAATTGGTAAAAAAGAATGTTCCATTTGTATGGAGTGATGAACATGAGAATGCATTTAACATGTTAAAAATAAAGTTGTGTTCAGCACCCTTACTTATATTGCCCGATTTTCCAAAGCTTTTGAAATTGAATGTGATGCCTCCGGGAAAGGGATTGGCGCTGTTTTGTTGCAGGAGAGGAAGCCCATTGCATATTTCAGTGAGAAACTAAACGGGGCAGCGTTGAACTACTCAACATATGACAAGGAACTATATGCATTGGTAAGGGCTTTGGAGACATGGCAGCACTACTTGTGGCCAAGGGAGTTCATCATTCACACCGATCATCAGTCTTTGCGACATCTTAAGGGCCAAGGGAAACTAAACAAGAGGCATGCTAGATGGATCGAGTTCATTGAGACATTCCCATATGTGGTGCAATACAAACAAGGTAAAGAGAACATTGTGGCCGATGCACTCTCAAGAAGGTATAATCTCCTTAACACACTTGACTCTAAATTGCTTGGCTTTGAATTTGTTAAGGGATTATATGAGCATGATTCTGATTTTTCACAAGTGTATGTGGCATGTGAGAACATTGCATTTCAAAAGTACTTTAGGCATGATGGATATTTGTTTAGGGAAAACAGATTGTGTGTACCCAAAAGCTCTTTGAGGGATTTGCTTGTGCATGAAAGTCATTGTGGTGGTCTTATGGGGCATTTTGGGGTTGCTAAAACTCTTGATGTACTTAAGGAACATTTCTTTTGGCCTCATATGAAAAGGGATGTTGAGAAATTTTGTGCCAAATGTGAAACTTGCAAAAGAGCCAAGTCTAAGGTGAAGCCTCATGGGCTATATACACCATTGCCTGTACCTAAGCATCCTTGGGTTGACTTGTCTATGGACTTTGTTTTAGGGTTGCCTAGGTCACAAAGGAGTCATGATTCCATATTTGTTGTGGTTGATAGGTTTTCAAAGATGGCTCATTTTATTCCTTGTAAGAAAACTGCTGATGCTACTTATGTGGCTAATTTGTTCTTTAGGGAAGTTGTTAGATTGCATGGCATTCCTAAAACTATTGTTAGTGATAGGGATGTAAAATTTTTGAGTCATTTTTGGAGAGTACTTTGGGGAAAATTGGGAACAAAGTTGTTATTCTCTACTACCTGTCATCCTCAAACAGATGGGCAAACAGAAGTAGTAAATAGAACTTTGTCCACACTTTTGAGAGCATTTGTGAAGAAGAATTTAAAATCTTGGGAGGAATGCATACCATATATAGAATTTGCATATAATAGGGTTGTACATTCATCTAGTGGGTATTCACCTTTTGAGCTTGTATATGGATTTAACCCACTTACTCCCTTAGATTTATCTCCATTGCCTGTTAATCATATTGCATCTCTTGATGGTAAGAGTAAGGCAGAATTTGTGAAGAAAATGCATGAACAAGCTAAGTTACATATTGAAAAGAAAAATGAGTCATATGCAAAATATGCTAACAAAGGCCGAAAGGCAATTGTGTTTGAACCAGGTGACTTAGTTTGGATACACTTAAGGAAAGAAAGGTTTCCTACGCAAAGGAAATCAAAGTTGCAACCAAGAGGAGATGGGCCTTTTAAAGTCTTGGAACGCATTAATCCTAATGCCTACAAGATTGACTTGCCAAGTGAGTATGAAGTAAGTAATACTTTTAATGTTACTGATCTTTCTCCCTATTTTGGTATAGGACCAAATTCGGGGACGAATTTTTCTCAAGAGGGAGGGGATGATGAAGGAGCTCCATCATTAAGCTATCAAGGTCCCATAACTAGAGCCAAAGCTAAGGAACTCCAAAGCTTGATCATGGAAGCAATTGGCCCAGGAGTAATCAGCCATGGAGAAGCAAACGGCCAAGTGGAAGAATTCAAGTGTTTGACTCTTTGCCAGGTGGACCAAAGGAATTGCAGCCTAATTAATGAGCTTTGAGACTATGCATTGCAGCCTAATTAATGAGCTTTGAGACTATGCATTGCAGCCTAATTAATGAGCTTTGAGACTATGCATTGCAGCCTAATTAATGAGCTTTGGAACATGCAGAACTTATGAGGGTGTGTAGTATTTATTGCTATATTTGGCTTTTCCTATTCTTGAAGATCTATATATTGTATGCTGAACTTCAGATTGAAGGTTAATGAACAATTCCGAATTTTCTTTTGGTTATAATCCAATTGAGAGCATTATTTCTTCCTTGCTTCTTGAAAGAACTAGGACTTAGTCATTTTAGCCAATTGACTATTTTATCTTTGATAATCAAGTTACCTTAGAACCTGTTTCTATTGTGATTTGGTTCCTTGGCCTTTCTTCTTCTGATTCGGTTAGTGCCTCTTCACGGGTTGGGGTTGTGTTAATCAACTGAAGAAGATATCCTTGTTGAGGTGATTCTAAAGATCCGTTCATCATCATGTTCCTCGTCATTCCTTCATTTCATGGTTAGCATTTAGAGGCAGGCTCTCTACCCAGGACCGCCTTCAATCTTTTGGTATTCACTGTCTCTCTTCATGTATTCTATGCCATGGCACTACTGAGGACCATAACCATCTGTTTTTTAATTGCTCATTCTCCTATCGGATCTGGACTTCCATTGCCGGTAAGTGCGCCTTGAGGTATTAATTCTTCTTCTTTAGGGCAGTTAAGGCAGTGGCTTTGTAGAAGCATCAAAGGTTCCTCTCTCCACTCCACCATCTGCAGACTTGCTCTGGGAGCTTCTTTGTACTTCATTTGGCATGAAAGGAACTCTCGCAGTCATGGGAATCGACCTCTTAATGAAGTTGGTATTATCTCTAAGATTAAGACCTGGAGGAAAATCCTAAAGCTTCGGGACAGAATCAGGGCTTTCATCTCCGTCAATGTAGGGAATGGTGGAGATACTTCCCTTTGGTTTGATTCTTGGAGGCCTCTTGGCCCTATTTGTTCCTCCTCACATGCTAGAGTCATTTCCGACTCCGGACTTGGGATAAATGCAAAGGTTAGTGACATTATTTTTGGCGGCTCATGGAGATGGCCGGTAGCTAATTCTATTGAGCTGATAGCTTTGAAGGAAGACTCTAGATCCCTTGATCCCCCTGATTGCAGCCATCAGGACAAGATTCTTTGGAACGGTTCCCCAGCCTTCTCTATTAAGGGTGTTTGGAATTGCATCCGGACTCCGAGCGGCCGTGTGGACTGGGCGCATCTTCTTTGGTTTCCTCATCATGTGCCTAGGCACTCATTTATTTTATGGCTTGCTATCAAAGGTAGACTCTCTACTCAAGATCGTCTCCGTTCCTTTGGTGTTCAAGGTCATCTCTCCTTATCCTGCTTTCTATGCCAAGACCATCCAGAGGATCATAGCCATCTATTTTTCAGCTGCCCTTTTTCCTTTCGGATCTGGTCTTCTATTGCCAGTTTGTGCGATTTTGAGCATTATCCTTCATCTTGGGAGCTCTTGAGACCATGGCTCTGCAGGAATATCAAAGGCAAATCCCTTCATTCAATTATTTGCAGACTAGCTTTGGGAGCTTCTTTGTACCTCATTTGGTTTGAAAGGAACTCTCGCAAGCATGGCCAAAGACCTCTTAATGAAGCTGGGATCCTTTCAAAGATTATGGACTCTGTTAGGGCGAGTTTGGATGGTGCTAATTTTCCCAGGAAGGAGGGTCATCAAAGATTGATTGAAAAATGGCAACTCCCTTCCTCAATCTCGAGCTGATGCCCTTTGTTTATGATTTCTACCGTGACTCCATCACGATTGTGCTTTCATCTCGTGTGAGATGTCTTTACCTGTTGTTTTAGGTTTCTATTGTTCTTACTTGTCTTATCCGGGGTATGCCCCTTTTCTTGTACTTAACTCTCCTTTACTTATAAATTTCATACTTCACTTTTCAAAAAAAAAAAAAAAGAGTTTGGATGGCGCAACTTTTCCTAGTAACGATGCTAATCTACACTTGATCATCTGCTGGCAGCTCTCTCCTTCGCTTTTGAGATAACTTGTCTCGTTTCCTACTGATTTAGGTCCACTTTTCGGATGTTTCTTTTTTTGTATGGTTTCCTCATGTCGGGGGCTGTAGCTCATTTTCGGGGGATGTAATCCCGCTGTTTGCTTCCTGTTTCCTTTGGGGTTCGCCCTGTGATCTTGTACCTACTTCTTCTTTTCCATTAGCAATACATCTTACACTTTAACTTTCAAAAAAAAATAAATAAATAAATAAATCAAACTATGATCGAACCTGAATCAAGTTAAATTAGGAGCATTGCTCCAAGATCAAGTTAGATCAAACCCGAATCGAGTTCAATTTAGAGTGTCACTCCATGATTAGTTTAGATCAAACCTGAATCAATTTCAATCTAAAACATTATAATATGATCAGCCTAGATCAAACTTTGATCTCTTTTCAATCAACTCCAATCATGAATGTTGCTTCAGGATTGGGTTAATGAAACATAAATCAAACCCGAATCAAGTTCGATCTAGAGCATTGCTTTAAATCAAACTAAAATCAAGTTCAATCGAACCATTACTCCATGATTGGACTACTAGATCTAACCTACATCAAGCTAAATGAAGTTCAATCTGGAGCATTGCTACAAGATCGGGCCAAATCAAGGGCTAAATCAATTTGAATTTGGAATGTTGCTCTAAGTTCGGATTGGATCAAACTTAGATCAAACCTGAGTCAAGTCCAATTGGAAGTGATGCTCCAAGATCGGGTCGAGCCAAACTTATATCAAATTCCAAAATAAGTCCAATCCAAAGCATTGCAATAAGACCAGGTTAGATCAAATTAGATCCACCTGAATCAAGTCTAATTTGCAGCACTGCTCTAAGAAAAGGTTGTTGGATTAATATAGATCAAACCCAAATCAAGTCAAATCGAGAGCGTTGCTCGAGGATCGAATTGGATCAAACTTATATCAAACCCGAATCAAGTCTAATCTGGAATCTATTGTTAGATCGAATTCAATCAAACTTCGATCAAACCCCAATCAAGTTCAATTTAAAGCATTGCTCTAAGATAAGGGTGGATTAAACTCAAATAAAACCTGGAACAAATCAAATATGTAACATTGCTCTAGGATCTGATTCGACTAAACTTTGATCAAATCGGAATTAAGTTCAATATCGAGCCTTGATCTTAGATCGAGCTTGTTCAAAGCAAGATCAAAACCCAAATCAAGTCCAGTGTAGAGCATTCCTCAAAGATCGTATTGGATCAAACTTATATCAATCTCGATCGAATTAAGTGAAATATGTTGCATTCCTCCAAGATTGATTTGGTTTAGACTCAAATCAAATATGAATCAAATGCAATTTAAAAGCAATGTTCCAAGATAAGGTCAGATCAAACTTAGGTCAAACCCAAATAAAGTTCGATATGGAGCATTTCTCTAAGGTCAGGTTGGATTGCTCTAAGATGAATCAAGTTCAATATCGAGTGATGCTGCATGATCAGGTTAGATCAAACATTGATCAAGTCTAATTTTGAGTGTTGCTCCAAGATTAGGGTAGGCTCGATGAAATAATGATAATACCCAAATCAAGTTTAATCGAGAGCGTTGCACTGAGATTGGGTTTGATCAAACATAGATTAAAACCGAATCAGATCAAATCTAAAGCGTTGCCCTAAAATCGGGTTTGATAAAACAACAAACCTAAATCAAGTCTATTTTAGAGTGTTGCTTTAATATCGGGTTAGTTTAAACCAAGATGGAGCCCAAATTAAATTTAATAATATGAAGCATTACTTCGAGATCAAGTTAGATCAAACTATGATCGAACCGGAATCAAGTTAAATTAGGAGCATTGTTCCAAGATCAAGTTAGATCAAACCCGAATCGAGTTCAATTTAGGGTGTCACTCCATGATTAGTTTAGATCAAATAAGATCAAACCCGAATCAATTTCAATCTAAAAACATTATAATATGATCAGCCTAGATCGAACTTTGATCTCTTTTCAATCAACTCTAATCATGAATGTTGCTTCAAGATTGGGTTAATGAAACTTAAATCAAACCCGAATCAAGTTTGATCTAGAGCATTGCTTTAAATCAAACTAAAATCAAGTTCAATCGAAGCATTACTCCATGATTGGACTAGATCTAACCTACATCAAGCTAAATGAAGTTCAATCTGGAGCGTTGCTACAAGATCTGGCCAAATCAAGGCTAAATCAATTTGAATTTGGAATGTTGCTCTAAGTTCGGATTGGATCAAACTTAGATCAAACATGAGTCAAGTCCAATTGGAAGTGATGCTCCAAGATCGGGTCGAGCCAAACTTAGATCAAATTCCAAAATAAGTCCAATCCAATGCATTACAACAAGACCAGGTTAGATCAAATTAGTTGATCCACATGAATCAAGTCTAATTCGCAGCACTGCTCCAAGAAAAGGTTTTTGGATTAATATAGATCAAACCCAAATCAAGTCAAATCGAGAGCGTTGCTCGAGGATAGAGTTGATCAAACTTATATCAAACCCGAATCAAGTCCAATCTGGATTCTATTATTTGATCGAATTCAATCAAACTTCGATCAAACCCCAATCAAGTTCAATTTAAGGGTGGATTAAACTCAAATCAAACCCGGAACAAATCAAATATGTAACATTTCTCTAGGATCGGATTCGTCTATACTTTGATCAAATCGGAATTAAGTTCAATATCGAGCCTTGATCTTAGATCGAGCTTGATCAAAGCAAGATCAAAACCCAAATCAAGTCCAACGTAGAGCATTCCTCAAAGATCGTATTGGATCAAACTTATATCAATCTCGATCGAATTAAGTGAAATATGTTGTTGCATTCCTCCAAGATTGATTTGGTTCAGACTCAAATCAAATATGAATCAAATGCAATTTAAATGCATTGTTCCAAGATAAGGTTGGATCAAACTTAGGTCAAACCCAAATAAAGTTCGATATGGAGCATTTCTTTAAGGTCGGGTTGGATTGCTCTAAGATGAATCAAGTTCAATATGGAGTGATGCTGCATGATCAGGTTAGATCAAACATTGATCAAGTCCAATTTTGAGTGTTGCTCCAAGATTAGGGTAGGCTCGATGAAATAATAATAATACCCAAATCAAGTTTAATCGAGAGCGTTGCACTGAGATTGGGTTTGATCAAACATATATTAAAACCGGATCAGATCAAATCTAAAGCGTTGCCCTAAAATCGGGTTTGATAAAACAACAAACCTAAATCAAGTCTATTTTAGAGTGTTGCTTCAAGATCGGGTTAGTTTAAACCAAGATGGAGCCCAAATTAAGTATAATAATATGAAGCATTGCTTCGAGATCAAGTTAAATCAAACTATGATCAAACTTGGAGGAAAATCTCAAGCTTAGGGAAAGAGTGAAGGGCTTCATCTCTATCAAAGTGGGGAATGGTGAGAATACCTCTCTATGGTTTGACTCTTGGAGACCTCTTGGACCTATTTGTTCTTCCCCCAATGCTAGAGTTATTTTGGATTGGGTCTTTCCAAGGATGCAAAAGTCAGCGCCATCCTCTCTGATGGCATCTGGAGATGGCCAGTTGCTAAATCCTTGATCTGATTACTTTGAAGGATGAAGCTCGATCTCTCCCTCTGCCTGATTGCAGCCACCTAGATAAGGTTCTTTGGGATGGATCTTGTGATTTTTCTATTAAAAGGGTTTGGAATTGCCTTCGCACCTCTTCTCAACCGGTTGACTGGGCTCATCTTCTTTGGTTTAAGCATCATGTTCCTCGTCATTCCTTCATTTCATGGTTAGCATTTAGAGGCAGGCTCTCTACCCAGGACCGCCTTCAATCTTTTGGTATTCACTGTCTCTCTTCATGTATTCTATGCCATGGCACTACTGAGGACCATAACCATCTGTTTTTTAATTGCTCATTCTCCTATCGGATCTGGACTTCCATTGCCGGTAAGTGCGCCTTGAGGCTTTTTAAGGCAGTGGCTTTGCAGAAGCATCAAAGGTGCAGAAGCTTCTTTGTACTTCATTTGGCGGTAGTCAGAATCGCTTAATGAAGTTGGCTAAGATTATGGCTTGGAGCTAGTAACGATGCTAATCTACACTTGGCTTGCTCTCTCCTTCGCTTTTGAGATAAACTGATTTAGGTCCATCTGCATGGTTTCCTCACTATAGCAATCTTGAGATAAATCAAACTATGATCGAACCTGAATCAAGTTAAATTAGGAGCATTGCTCCAAGATCAAGTTAGATGCCGGAAATCCAACTTAACCCAATGCTTTCGGATGATTTACGCCATGGGGATCTTAATTTCCATCAATAAGGATGGAATCGGGTTTCTAATAGAGCTCCTCTTATGATGCATCAAGATTGCGAATTTCATTGGTTACAATCAAATTCCCTATCAGAATCTTGGGGACTTAAATGACTGCCATGCCTTGGTCGATCGTATTTTAGGATCAAGCTCTGGACCAATCGGTTCCTCTCCTATGCTGGATCAGGACTTTTTGGAGCTCCCAATTCTTCCCGTCAAAGTCATCAAAGATATTGAAGGTATTCTATCGGCTTTCTTATGGAACGGCTCTTCCTTGAACCGCCATGGTGCTAAAGTGGCCTGGTCCATCTCTTGCCCGAAAGTTGAAGGAGGGTTGGGAATTAAAAAGATTCGTGATTGGAATGCTGCCTCCATGACCCTGGCTTCTTTGCCAGCCTTGCTCCAATTCTTTGTGGGCTGCTTGGGTCAAGAGGAACCTGCTTCATAAAGACCACTTCTGGGTGGCCAAAGTGCCTTGGAATTGCTCATGGACCTGAAGGAAAATTCTAAAGCTTAGAGATAGTGTGAAGGCTTTCATCTCTGTTAAAGTTGGGAACGGTGAAGATACCTCGCTTTGGTTTGATTCTTGGAGACCCCTTGGACCTATTTGTTCTTCCTCAAATGCTAGAGTTATATCTGATTCAGGTCTTGGGAAAGATGCTAAGGTCAGCGCCATCCTTTCAGTAGGGGGTGGAGATGGCCGGTTGCAAACTCTGTGGAGCTGATTGCTTTGAAAGAGGCATCTTCATCTCATCCCTCCCCGATTGCAGTCTTCAGGATAACACTCTTTGGATGGTTCACCGATCTTCTCCATTAAAGGTGTATGGAATCGTATCCGGTCTTCTTCTCAGCGAGTGGATTGGGCTCATCTTGTCTGGTTTTCTCACCATGTGCCTAGGCATTCCTTCACTCTGTGGCTTGCTATTAGAGGTAGACTTTCCACCCAAGACCGACTTCTTTCATTCGGGATTCATAGTCAATCCTCTTGTTTACTGTGCCAAAGCCATTTGGAGGATCATAATCATCTGTTCTTCAACTGCCCATATTCCACCCGGATTTGGACCTCAATTGCTCTTCTATGTGGCTTGGAGCACTACCCTTCTTCTTGGGAGCTTTTGAGACCTTGGCTCTCTAAAATCACCAAAGGATCATCTCTTCACTCCATTATCTGCAGATTGGCAGTGGGAGCCTCAGTCTACTTCATTTGGTATGAAAGGAATTCCCGCAAGCATGGGCAATTACATATTAATGAAGCAGGGATTATTTCAAAGATAAAGGAGTCGGTCAGAATGAGTTTGGATGGAGCTCAGATCCTGGAAACGAATCTTAATCGCCAGCTGATTTATCGTTGGCACCTCTCTCTCCCTCATTAGATTATTGCTGATGATTTACCTTCGTAGCTCATCTTATGAGTTCTGTTGTTAGGTTCTGGATGTAATCCGGTCTGATTACTTTTGAGGTCTCTACCTCTTGCTGGATGTATTCCTAAGGTCTGATCTACCTCTCCTCGGGCTTTATCCCGAGTACCTATTATAGCTAATCAATACAATTCACACCTTTTAACTTTCAAAAAAAAAAAGATCAAGTTAGATCAAACCCGAATCGAGTTCAATTTAGAGTGTCACTCCATGATTAGTTTAGATCAAACCTGAATCAATTTCAATCTAAAACATTATAATATGATCAGCCTAGATCAAACTTTGATCTCTTTTCAATCAACTCCAATCATGAATGTTGCTTCAGGATTGGGTTAATGAAACATAAATCAAACCCGAATCAAGTTCGATCTAGAGCATTGCTTTAAATCAAACTAAAATCAAGTTCAATCGAACCATTACTCCATGATTGGACTAGATCTAACCTACATCAAGCTAAATGAAGTTCAATCTGGAGCGTTGCTACAAGATCGGGCCAAATCAAGGGCTAAATCAATTTGAATTTGGAATGTTGCTCTAAGTTCGGATTGGATCAAACTTAGATCAAACCTGAGTCAAGTCCAATTGGAAGTGATGCTCCAAGATCGGGTCGAGCCAAACTTATATCAAATTCCAAAATAAGTCCAATCCAAAGCATTGCAATAAGACCAGGTTAGATCAAATTAGATCCACATGAATCAAGTCTAATTTGCAGCACTGCTCTAAGAAAAGGTTGTTGGATTAATATAGATCAAACCCAAATCAAGTCAAATCGAGAGCGTTGCTCGAGGATCGAATTGGATCAAACTTATATCAAACCCGAATCAAGTCTAATCTGGAATCTATTGTTAGATCGAATTCAATCAAACTTCGATCAAACCCCAATCAAGTTCAATTTAAAGCATTGCTCTAATATAAGGGTGGATTAAACTCAAATAAAACCTGGAACAAATCAAATATGTAACATTGCTCTAGGATCTGATTCGACTAAACTTTGATCAAATTGGAATTAAGTTCAATATCGAGCCTTGATCTTAGATCGAGCTTGTTCAAAGCAGATCAAAACCCAAATCAAGTCCAGTGTAGAGCATTCCTCAAAGATCGTATTGGATCAAACTTATATCAATCTCGATCGAATAAGTGAAATATGTTGCATTCCTCCAAGATTGATTTGGTTTAGACTCAAATCAAATATGAATCAAATGCAATTTAAAAGCAATGTTCCAAGATAAGGTCAGATCAAACTTAGGTCAAACCCAAATAAAGTTCGATATGGAGCATTTCTCTAAGGTCAGGTTGGATTGCTCTAAGATGAATCAAGTTCAATATCGAGTGATGCTGCATGATCAGGTTAGATCAAACATTGATCAAGTCTAATTTTGAGTGTTGCTCCAAGATTAGGGTAGGCTCGATGAAATAATGATAATACCCAAATCAAGTTTAATCGAGAGCGTTGCACTGAGCTTCATGGTTTCTTTGAAGGGAAGAAAGGCCTCCGCCAAGGTGATCCGTTATCTCCATATTTATTTATCATTTGTATGGATGTCTTCTCTCGGATTCTTGAGCTGAAAATCAAATCCTCCACGTCTTTCAACTATCATTGGAGATGCCGGAAATCCAACTTAACCCACTTATGCTTTGCGGATGATTTACTGGTCTTTTGCCATGGGATCTTAATTCCATCAATGTGGTTAAGGATGCTCTTGATACTTTCTCCTCTCTATCGGGTTTAACCCCTAATAGTTCTAAAAGCTCCATTTTTATCTCGGGTGTGACGGCTCCTTTGCATCATGAGATTGCGAATTTCATTGGTTACAATCTGGGCAAATTCCCTATCAGATATCTTGGGGTTCCTCTCATTTCCTCCAAACTTAAAGCTCTTGACTGCCATGCCTTGGTCGATCGTATTTTGAGGAGGATCAAGCTCTGGACCAATCGGTTCCTCTCCTATGCTGGGAGGTTACAACTTATTCATTCGGTTCTCTTCAGTATCCAGACTTTTTGGAGCTCCCATTTCATTCTTCCCGTCAAAGTCATCAAAGATATTGAAGGTATTCTATCGGCTTTCTTATGGAAAGGCTCTTCCTTGAACCGCCATGGTGCTAAAGTGGCCTGGTCCGATATCTCTTGCCCGAAAGTTGAAGGAGGGTTGGGAATTAAAAGATTCGTGATTGGAATGCTGCCTCCATGACCGTTATATTTGGCTTCTTTGCCAGCCTTGCTCTAATTCTTTGTGGGCTGCTTGGGTCAAGAGGAAACCTGCTTCATAAAGACCACTTCTGGGTGGCCAAAGTGCCTTGGAATTGCTCATGGACCTGGAGGAAAATTCTAAAGCTTAGAGATAGTGTGAAGGCTTTCATCTCTGTTAAAGTTGGGAATGGTGAAGATACCTCGCTTTGGTTTGATTCTTGGAGACCCCTTGGACCTATTTGTTCTTCCTCAAATGCTAAGGTCTTGGGAAAGATGCTAAGGTCAGGCCATCCTTTCAGTAGGGGGGTGGAGATGGCCGGTTGCAAACTCTGTGGAGCTGATTGCTTTGAAAGAGGCATCTTCATCTCATCCCCTCCCCGATTGCAGTCTTCAGGATAACACTCTTTGGGATGGTTCACCGATCTTCTCCATTAAAGGTGTATGGAATCGTATCCGGTCTTCTTCTCAGCGAGTGGATTGGGCTCATCTTGTCTGGTTTTCTCACCATGTGCCTAGGCATTCCTTCATCTGTGGCTTGCTATTAGAGGTAGACTTTCCACCCAAGACCGACTTCTTTCATTCGGGATTCATAGTCAATCCTCTTGTTTACTGTGCCAAAGCCATTTGGAGGATCATAATCTGTTCTTCAACTGCCCATATTCCACCCGGATTTGGACCTCAATTGCTCTTATATGTGGCTTGGAGCACTACCCTTCTTCTTGGGAGCTTTTGAGACCTTGGCTCTCTAAAATCACCAAAGGATCATCTCTTCACTCCATTATCTGCAGATTGGCAGTGGGAGCCTCAGTCTACTTCATTTGGTATGAAAGGAATTCCCGCAAGCATGGGCAATACATATTAATGAAGCAGGGATTATTTCAAAGATAAAGGAGTCGGTCAGAATGAGTTTGGATGGAGCTCAGATCCCGGAAACGAATCTTAATCGCCAGCTGATTTATCGTTGGCACCTCTCTCTCCCTCATTAGATTATTGCTGATGATTTACTTCGTAGCTCATCTTATGAGTTCTGTTGTTAGGTTCTGGATGTAATCCGGTCTGATTACTTTTGAGGTCTCTACCTCTTGCTGGATGTATTCCTATCGTTTTCTTTTGAGGTCTGACTTTCTTTGAGGTCTCTACCTCTCCTCGGGCTTTGTCCCGATCTTTTGTACCTATTACAGCTAATCAATACAATTCACCCCTTTTAACTTTCAAAAAAAAAAGAGCGTTGCACTGAGATTGGGTTTGATCAAACATAGATTAAAACCGAATCAGATCAAATCTAAAGCGTTGCCCTAAAATCGGGTTTGATAAAACAACAAACCTAAATCAAGTCTATTTTAGAGTGTTGCTTTAATATCGGGTTAGTTTAAACCAAGATGGAGCCCAAATTAAATTTAATAATATGAAGCATTACTTCGAGATCAAGTTAGATCAAACTATGATCGAACCGGAATCAAGTTAAATTAGGAGCATTGTTCCAAGATCAAGTTAGATCAAACCCGAATCGAGTTCAATTTAGGGTGTCACTCCATGATTAGTTTAGATCAAATAAGATCAAACCCGAATCAATTTCAATCTAAAAACATTATAATATGATCAGCCTAGATCGAACTTTGATCTCTTTTCAATCAACTCTAATCATGAATGTTGCTTCAAGATTGGGTTAATGAAACTTAAATCAAACCCGAATCAAGTTTGATCTAGAGCATTGCTTTAAATCAAACTAAAATCAAGTTCAATCGAAGCATTACTCCATGATTGGACTAGATCTAACCTACATCAAGCTAAATGAAGTTCAATCTGGAGCGTTGCTACAAGATCTGGCCAAATCAAGGCTAAATCAATTTGAATTTGGAATGTTGCTCTAAGTTCGGATTGGATCAAACTTAGATCAAACATGAGTCAAGTCCAATTGGAAGTGATGCTCCAAGATCGGGTCGAGCCAAACTTAGATCAAATTCCAAAATAAGTCCAATCCAATGCATTACAACAAGACCAGGTTAGATCAAATTAGTTGATCCACATGAATCAAGTCTAATTCGCAGCACTGCTCCAAGAAAAGGTTTTTGGATTAATATAGATCAAACCCAAATCAAGTCAAATCGAGAGCGTTGCTCGAGGATAGAGTTGATCAAACTTATATCAAACCCGAATCAAGTCCAATCTGGATTCTATTATTTGATCGAATTCAATCAAACTTCGATCAAAACCCAATCAAGTTCAATTTAAGGGTGGATTAAACTCAAATCAAACCCGAAACAAATCAAATATGTAACATTTCTCTAGGATCGGATTCGTCTATACTTTGATCAAATCGGAATTAAGTTCAATATCGAGCCTTGATCTTAGATCGAGCTTGATCAAAGCAAGATCAAAACCCAAATCAAGTCCAACGTAGAGCATTCCTCAAAGATCGTATTGGATCAAACTTATATCAATCTCGATCGAATTAAGTGAAATATGTTGTTGCATTCCTCCAAGATTGATTTGGTTTAGACTCAAATCAAATATGAATCAAATGCAATTTAAATGCATTGTTCCAAGATAAGGTTGGATCAAACTTAGGTCAAACCCAAATAAAGTTCGATATGGAGCATTTCTCTAAGGTCGGGTTGGATTGCTCTAAGATGAATCAAGTTCAATATGGAGTGATGCTGCATGATCAGGTTAGATCAAACATTGATCAAGTCCAATTTTGAGTGTTGCTCCAAGATTAGGGTAGGCTCGATGAAATAATAATAATACCCAAATCAAGTTTAATCGAGAGCGTTGCACTGAGATTGGGTTTGATCAAACATATATTAAAACCGGATCAGATCAAATCTAAAGCGTTGCCCTAAAATCGGGTTTGATAAAACAACAAACCTAAATCAAGTCTATTTTAGAGTGTTGCTTCAAGATCGGGTTAGTTTAAACCAAGATGGAGCCCAAATTAAGTATAATAATATGAAGCATTGCTTCGAGATCAAGTTAAATCAAACTATGATCAAACTTGGAGGAAAATTCTCAAGCTTAGGGAAAGAGTGAAGGGCTTCATCTCTATCAAAGTGGGGAATGGTGAGAATACCTCTCTATGGTTTGACTCTTGGAGACCTCTTGGACCTATTTGTTCTTCCCCCAATGCTAGAGTTATTTTGGATTCGGGTCTTTCCAAGGATGCAAAAGTCAGCGCCATCCTCTCTGATGGCATCTGGAGATGGCCAGTTGCTAATTCCTTCGATCTGATTACTTTGAAGGATGAAGCTCGATCTCTCCCTCTGCCTGATTGCAGCCACCTAGATAAGGTTCTTTGGAATTGCCTTCGCACCTCTTCTCAACCGGTTGACTGGGCTCATCTTCTTTGGTTTAAGCATCATGTTCCTCGTCATTCCTTCATTTCATGGTTAGCATTTAGAGGCAGGCTCTCTACCCAGGACCGCCTTCAATCTTTTGGTATTCACTGTCTCTCTTCATGTATTCTATGCCATGGCACTACTGAGGACCATAACCATCTGTTTTTTAATTGCTCATTCTCCTATCGGATCTGGACTTCCATTGCCGGTAAGTGCGCCTTGAGGTATAATTCTTCTTCTTTAGGGCAGTTAAGGCAGTGGCTTTGCAGAAGCATCAAAGGTTCCTCTCTCCACTCCACCATCTGCAGACTTGCTCTGGGAGCTTCTTTGTACTTCATTTAGCATGAAAGGAACTCTCGCAGTCATGGGAATCGACCTCTTAATGAAGTTGGTATTATCTCTAAGATTATGGATTCGGTTAGAATGAGTTTGGATGGCGCAACTTTTCCTAGTAACGATGCTAATCTACACTTGATCATCTGCTGGCAGCTCTCTCCTTCGCTTTTGAGATAACTTGTCTCGTTTCCTACTGATTTAGGTCCACTTTTCGGATGTTTCTTTTTTTGTATGGTTTCCTCATGTCGGGGGCTGTAGCTCATTTTCGGGGGATGTAATCCCGCTGTTTGCTTCCTGTTTCCTTTGGGGTTCGCCCCGTGATCTTGTACCTACTTCTTCTTTTCCATTAGCATACATCTTACACTTTAACTTTCAAAAAAAAAAAAAAAAATAAATAAATCAAACTATGATCGAACCTGAATCAAGTTAAATTAGGAGCATTGCTCCAAGATCAAGTTAGATCAAACCCGAATCGAGTTCAATTTAGAGTGTCACTCCATGATTAGTTTAGATCAAACCTGAATCAATTTCAATCTAAAACATTATAATATGATCAGCCTAGATCAAACTTTGATCTCTTTTCAATCAACTCCAATCATGAATGTTGCTTCAGGATTGGGTTAATGAAACATAAATCAAACCCGAATCAAGTTCGATCTAGAGCATTGCTTTAAATCAAACTAAAATCAAGTTCAATCGAACCATTACTCCATGATTGGACTAGATCTAACCTACATCAAGCTAAATGAAGTTCAATCTGGAGCGTTGCTACAAGATCGGGCCAAATCAAGGGCTAAATCAATTTGAATTTGGAATGTTGCTCTAAGTTCGGATTGGATCAAACTTAGATCAAACCTGAGTCAAGTCCAATTGGAAGTGATGCTCCAAGATCGGGTCGAGCCAAACTTATATCAAATTCCAAAATAAGTCCAATCCAAAGCATTGCAATAAGACCAGGTTAGATCAAATTAGATCCACATGAATCAAGTCTAATTTGCAGCACTGCTCTAAGAAAAGGTTGTTGGATTAATATAGATCAAACCCAAATCAAGTCAAATCGAGAGCGTTGCTCGAGGATCGAATTGGATCAAACTTATATCAAACCCGAATCAAGTCTAATCTGGAATCTATTGTTAGATCGAATTCAATCAAACTTCGATCAAACCCCAATCAAGTTCAATTTAAAGCATTGCTCTAATATAAGGGTGGATTAAACTCAAATAAAACCTGGAACAAATCAAATATGTAACATTGCTCTAGGATCTGATTCGACTAAACTTTGATCAAATCGGAATTAAGTTCAATATCGAGCCTTGATCTTAGATCGAGCTTGTTCAAAGCAAGATCAAAACCCAAATCAAGTCCAGTGTAGAGCATTCCTCAAAGATCGTATTGGATCAAACTTATATCAATCTCGATCGAATTAAGTGAAATATGTTGCATTCCTCCAAGATTGATTTGGTTTAGACTCAAATCAAATATGAATCAAATGCAATTTAAAAGCAATGTTCCAAGATAAGGTCAGATCAAACTTAGGTCAAACCCAAATAAAGTTCGATATGGAGCATTCTCTAAGGTCAGGTTGGATTGCTCTAAGATGAATCAAGTTCAATATCGAGTGATGCTGCATGATCAGGTTAGATCAAACATTGATCAAGTCTAATTTTGAGTGTTGCTCCAAGATTAGGGTAGGCTCGATGAAATAATGATAATACCCAAATCAAGTTTAATCGAGAGCGTTGCACTGAGATTGGGTTTGATCAAACATAGATTAAAACCGAATCAGATCAAATCTAAAGCGTTGCCCTAAAATCGGGTTTGATAAAACAACAAACCTAAATCAAGTGCCTGCTACAGTAGCTACAGTGCCTTTAGCTACAGTTGCTGCTACAGTGCCTGCTACAGTTGCTGCTACAGTGCTGATCGTCAAAATTCCTTTAGCTACAGTTGCTGCTACAGTGCCTGCTACAGTAGCTACAGTGCCTGCTACAGTGCCTGATCCGAATTTTGACGATCCGCTTTCTCTGGCTACAGCTGCTGCTACAGTGCCTGCTACAGTACCGAATTCTGAAGATCCGAATTCTGACGATCCGCTTTCTCTAGCTACAGTTGCTGCTACAGTGCCGAATTCCGAAGATCCGAATTCTGACGATCCGCATTCTCTAGCTACAGTTGCTGCTACAGTGCCTGCTACAGTGCCTGCTACAGTGCCGGCTAACGATCCATTAGCTGTTATAGATCCGCCTGCTACAGGAGCTTTGGGAGATCCGAATTTTGACGATCCGTTTCCTCTAGCTACAGTGCCATTTCAAACTTCCTCTGTTCCTCGTGTTAGGACTCCACCTCCTCTTCCCCCCCCTGTTTTGGATGTGAGGATTCGCCGTCCTCTTCTAGCACTCCACCCCTTGCTAGGAAGATTATCATTGTTGATGAAGTTGAGAGAAAGCTGGGAAGGAAGAAGAAGGATAAGAGGAAATCTGGGAATTCTGGCTGCTCCAGGGGGTTTCCTCCATAGAACTCCAAATGATTAAGCTCGCGGCTTGGAACGTGAGGGGTATCAACGATCTCTCCAAAAAAGCTGAGGTCAGATACCTGGTCAATTCCCATCATTTCTCCTGTATAGCTCTTCTGGAAACAAAGATTAAGGAGTGTAATAAAGGAAATTTCAATCTGGCATGTTCAATGGATGGCAATGCGTTAATTCTTTTGACGGTAATGGATCCGGTAGGATCTGGGTTTGGTGGAATCCTAAGCTTCTTCAAGCTAATATTGTTTCTTTAAATGATCAAGCTATTCATCTATCTTTAACTGTTATTGACTCTGGCGTCAGTTTTGCTGCTTCTTT
>UESW01000785.1:0-22637 GCA_900491605.1 Calamus simplicifolius | reverse complement strand
CTTCGTGACTAGTCTGCATAAGACCCCTAGGAGCAACGATGCAATATGGATCATTGTAAACAGATTGACGAAGTCAGCCCATTTCCTGCCATTCAGAGTTGGGATTTTCAGTGAGAGAATGGCCATAATGTATATTGAGCAAATCGTGAGGCTTCATGGTATTCCCGTATCTATTGTACCAGATCGAGATACTAAGTTTGTGTCCCAATTCTGAAAGAATCTTCAGAGAGCTCTGGGGACCAAATTGAACTTCAGCACAGCCTTCCATCCCCAGATAGATGGGCAGTTTGAGAGAACCATACAGACCATGGAGGACATGTTGCGAGCCTGTGTGATGGACTTGAGTGGTGCTTGGGACAACCATTTATCTTTAGTGGAATTTGCTTAATAATAGTTACCAAGCTAGTATCCAGATGGCTACATTTGAGGCCTTATATGGTAGAAAATGCATATTTCCCTTATGTTGGGATGATGTGGGGGAGAGGAAATTATTGTGCCCGGAGCTGATTCGGCAGACCGTAGAGAAGGTGCAGTTGATCAAAGGACGACTCCGCACAGCTCAGAACCGACAGAAGAGCTATGCTGATGTGAGAAGAAGGGAGCTAGAATTTCAGGTTGGAGATCATGTCTTCCTGAAGATATCACCAATCAAAAATATGATGAGATTTGGGATTAGAGGTAAGCTAAGTTTATGATACATTGGGCCATTTGAGATTCTGAGCAAAGTAGGGGAGGTGGCTTATAGCCTGGCATTACCTCCAGCACTCTCTGAGGTACACAATGTATTTATGTATCCATATTGAGGAGGTACATTTCTGACCCTAGCCATATGATAGAATTTGAGCCCATGCAGTTAAGGAAGGATCTGACATATAAGGAGTATCATGTGCGTATTGTGGACCGCAAGGATCAAGTTTTAAGATGGCGTAGCATTCCTTATGTAAAGGTTCAGTGGAGTAACCATTCTGAGAAGGAAGCTACTTTGGAGCTTGAGGAGAAAATTAAAGAGAAATATCCTCAATTGTTTGTAACATAGCATATGTAAATGGAAAGAAGATTAATCATATGATCAAAGCTTTGGATTCTAAATGTTATATGAAGTACATCAATTTCGAGGCCGAAATTTTTATAAGGAGGGAAGAATATGAGCCCATGTTCTTCCACGGATCCTCACCATGTGAGGATCCGTCATCTTGGACTGGAGGGAGGGAGGCGCCGCCCCCTTCCTCCGCCATTGTTGATGGCATGGCAGTGGAAATGCCGTGGCCGTACCTGCATGCGGGCGGCTCCCCAACCCCGCCAGTCAAGGAGGTCGGCGCCCCCTTCACACGGGCACAGGGGAGGGGCTAACTCTCCCCTCGCCATGATATAAGGAGGGGGAGGAGCACCCACTCCTTCTCCACGATCACCACTCTCTTCCCCACCATGCCAGCCGCAAGGTAAGAGAGAGAGAATGAGAGGAAAGAGAGAGAGGCAACCCCCCTTCACAGTGGAACCAAGCCGGTCCACAGCTTGGTTCGGGTCCGATGGAGTGCCCGCCAGCTCGTCGGGCCCGGGCTGTGAACGGCGACCTCCACCAAAGCCGGGGCAGCGTCCAATGAAGGTCCAGCCGGCCATGGTGGCCGGTCATGCCATCGGCATAACTCCAAGCCGCGGGAGAGAACGAAAGAGAAAGAGAGTTTGAGGGAGAGAGAGGGGGGAGATCGGCCACGGCGGCGGCTGGCTCCTGGCTGGTCATGGGCGGCCGAGCACCCCCAGGGAGTGGCCGCCGGTGGCCCTGGCTGCCGGCACAAATCTTCCCTGTTTCGGGTGAAACAAGGGAGGCAAGGGAGAAGAAAGGGGAGCGAGCCGGTTGGGCCGTTTTCCATTTGGGCCCTGTTGGGCCGGCTCACAAGCCATCTTTGGGCCACGTTTTGGATCCCGTATTGGGCCGAGAATGGAGAAATAAAAATATAGCCCGAATCAATGTTGATCCTAGTTTCTTTGAGTACTTTTATTTCCCCATTTGGGCTTATATATTGGAAAATATTCAAGCCCCAAGTTGGCCCCGGGATTAAACTGGGTAGAGTTTAAAAGCTATTTTGATATGCTATTTTGGGTACTAAAAATTGGGAAATTGATGTTGTAGGTACCCAGGTGCTTAAATAGCCGAATTACATTTTTGGATTAGTGCCAGAAGGTAAGTAAGTTAATTATCATAATTTCATAAATTATTATGTATTTAAATGCTATATTCATATATATTGCATTATTTGGAAAAAAATGAGAAAATGGATTGGTACTCTTATTTGCAAATGAGCATTTACTATGATTAGTTTATTATTTATTATATTTTGCAAATAATTTAGTACCTATACGAACAACTGATCAATTGGCATGACCTTTCAAATTGCTAAAGGTTTTATAAATATACATGTGTATTTAACATGTTTAAATCACTGTAATTATGAAAAGTATATGGATTGCATTTTTGCAATAATACATGCTATTTGGCAAATGTGACATAAAAAAAATACTTTATGTATATGATAATATGTCCCATTATGGTCCGCTATGTTAGGATATGATATGATATGATGTGATGTGTTGCATGATTCACTTGACTCCGGGACCCACTCCATAGGGGGAATATGTGGAGGACACACACTCATGAAGTATGCTGTGACAGGATATGGCAATATTATGCCATATGACTCTAGGACCCACCTCCATAGGGAAATATGTGAAGGACACACACTCTAAGAGTGTGATGTAGCCGGATATGGCAGGATATGAGTTTATGACGCTGGTTCCAAGACCCTGACTCCTATGGGATATTTATGGAGGAACCACCCGAGAGGGGGTGTTCTGAGGACATAGTGTGTGGCCGTGGGACATTGATATAAAAATACATTTTTACATGCTATTTACAGTGGTACGGTGATTTTATCCTGAAATTGTGTATTCTTGATATGCTATATATAGCAATTGCTTTCCAAATTATTTTGAGCATATGATGCATATTTTGATAACATGGTAAAATGTATTTAAAACATGGAAGCTTGGCAGATGTTTATTATGAAAAATTTGAGTTGATAAAAGCTTGAAGTAATTACATTATATTATAGTTGGCTTACTTATTGAGTGTGAGCTCATTTAAATCTCACAATGTTTTTCAGAGCCACAGAACTGAAGATGGGAATATGGGGTAGTTGGAGCATCTATCAGAGTAACTTAGATCCAATACTTTATTGTAACCCCATTGAATTATGTATTTTGGCATGTAGCCTAAAACATATGATTATAGTTTGTATTAAGAATACTTTGAATTTGGATAATATATAGTTATTACCCCTCTTTGTATTAAATGTTATTTTCAAGACGCCTTGCATGCTAGGCATATGGCGGGTTGCCACCCCTAGATCCAATATTTGGTCTGGGGTGTGACAATATTTTACATTGGCTTTATAAAAGTAATGATGGTCATAACTTTTTGGGTTTCATTCTCTTTTGTGGATCAACACAAAGAAAATTTACTTTCTCCTAATAATATTTTTGTACTCACTAAAAATTTTATTATAAAAAAAGGGTTAGTGACAAGTTTTTCACTTACTATCATTTTTTATACACGAGTTATTTTAGTGACAACAAAAATATAATCATCAGAGGAATTAACATAGTTTGTAACAATTTTTAAGAAAATGTTACATAAAATAATTTTAAATTTTGAAAAAGATTTATAAACAAAAAAGTAGGCAATTAATTAAGGGAATGCTGAAAATTATGTTTTTATAACCTTTTTAATGATGACTTAAATTTGTTGTATAAAATTATATATTTTATCACAAGCTAAAATTATCACATAAAATTATTATTTTTCGTCACAAGTTATTACCATCACATATAATATTTTTTATTCATCACATTCTTGCCACACTAATTCTTATCATAAGAAATTAATTATACAAGTTTAAAGGCATCAAACCAGTATTCTAAATAACACATGGTGGCAAGAATGGATGTACACTTTGATAATGAAAAATTATCAATGCTACTATAATCAAATTCATTGGCCATATCTATGTGCATCTTTATAATTTATGAACTTTTTAATAATTATTTGGCATTGTCATATGTTACATAAATCCATATGATTGTGTAGCTTCAAATGCATCGCATGCATCTCAATTTCATTAGATTTGATGTTGGCAAGAAGGCTAAATAATCATGGCATAGCGTATATGGCTAATCTAGAGTATAAGATCATACCTTCAGATTTGAACTTTGGAACACTTTGATTCGATTGCTCGACCTTAACCTTTTAGCCTTCCGCCGTATTCCCGAAAAATTATCAATGCTATTTATTTGTATAGGTAGAAATATTGTTACTATAATCCACAAACAAATTCATTGGCCATATCTATGTGCATCTTATATAATTTATGAACTTTTTAATCAAGAGAAGGTATTTATTTGGCATTGTCAATATATGTTACATAAATTCCATATGATTGTAGTTAGCTTCAAATGCATGTGCTATGCTCCAATCGATGATCTATGTAAGTATCTTAGATCAAATACTCTTTGTACTAGACACATGCACAATGGCACACATTGCTCAAAATGAATTCTCATTAAAAATGTAAGACATAACATAAAGCATATCTTTTAGTCTATATCTCTATCAGATATGCCTTACATTTGCTATAAAGAGAATACACTTAGGTAGTGTTTGAAATAGGGGATAAGAGGGGATATACAAGGGATATCCCCTCTTATTCCCAAAAGCCATAATTATAAGGGATAGTAGAGAATAAAGTTAACCAAATGGGATATCCCCTCAATTTATTCCTTAGAGAATGCAGGAATAGCTGGTTATCCCTCCAAATAAGAGTAAAAAAGGTTATCCTATGGATTTACCTTTTTGCATTTGATATGATCAATGGGATAGCCAAGGGATATCCCTAGGGATAGCCAGGGGATAAACTCTATCCCGTACACTTATCCATGGATAATATTTTTCTTATCAAACACTACCTTAGATATTATTCATGAAGGCATAGAAGTTAGGCCAATTGCTATGCTCCCGATGGGTCTTAAGGAGGTCTAATCAATCGGTATATCCTTCTAAAACTGATTGGGCCAAGGAGATCATAGCCGAACTAACCCTAATCAAACAAAATAGGTCAAAATTTGGAGTCGAATTGGGCTTCCATTCCCAAAATAAGGCGAACTTGGGTATTTTTCATGTTGCATCTGGCTTGGTCTAGCATCATAGTCATGTCTACCAATTCAATGAATCATTTTTGCAAAGATTCAATTAGTGGTTTGGCAACAAATATTTATCACGAAATTAATTGAGGAATTGGATCTCTCTAAACCAAACATTTGGCATGGTGGCGTTACAGAAGGAACCTGGCAATTAATTTGATGGTGAGCCCAATCGTTGATGTCACCCTTTAATTACAAATTGAGAGATGTGGACGCCTTCAAGTTGTGGACTGATCTACCAATCGAAATATATTGAAAGCAATACTAATAATCTCTTGTCATATCAATTTTAAATTTCTTTTTAAATGTATTTTAATAAACCTTTGGGCAGATATATTCTAGAGGAAGGTGAGAACAACCATTAAATCAGAGAGGAGTTGATATTTTCGTGATTGTAATGAAGGTGACAGGTAGAAGTATACAAGCTTGCAGAAAATTAATGGGATGGGAGCATGTGATAAGAATATTCTCATGGCCCCCCCTCATATTTGTCAACAAGAGCTAGCTACTATGGTACCTTTAGGCGTGGACTCGGTCTAGCCTCATGTGACCAAAAAAAAAAAAACAAAATTCAAGATAAAATTAGGCTTCAAGCTAGTTAAAAAAATAAAGCAAGCTTAGGCCATTATTTAGTCTAGTTTGGACCCAATTCAAGCCAAGCTATGGCCTTCAATCATAACTAAATTTGACTTGAATTTAATTTCTAAATTTTAAATATATATATATATATATAAAATTTATACTAAATTTTTTATTAACTATGTGTTTTTTATAAAAAAACTTAGAGGTCAACTAACTTGATATTCTTACACTATTATAGAATATTATATATATTCATTGGAAATATTATTTATTTTTATGCTGATACTTAACAATTAAAAACTTTAGTCTCTAATGCTTGCTTGCTGTGAATTGATTTGGCTAGGTTTTGAATCGACCGTGGACTTATTTGAATTAGGCTTAGAGCTTAATATTATAATTTTTTTAAGAATAAAATTTAAGTGCAGTGTGCTGATTTTTGTTATTTTTTTCAAGGGCATAGAGAGAAAAAAAAAAAAAAAGAGGAAGAAAAGTTGCACATGTGAGACGTGGCCTGATCCAGTCCACTACCAAATCATCTACCATGCGACAAAGGTACCAGTAATCTTATAAAATTAGAGAACTTTACCTCTTCCCTAATGTGAAAGAAAAAAAAAAACTTCTATTAAAACAAATTAATTATATTCTAGCAAAAACTTTTTTATTAGTATTAATATCATTAATGTCAATCCATGCAATGGAAAATATAATTTTTATTTATATTTTAAGAAATGAATTTTAATAATGGCTCAGTGTGAATATTAATATCTATATTAAGAATGGAGAATTTTACGTAAACTAATTTTTTATTTTAGATATAAATATAATTCATTTTATATTAATCATAAAGTCGCTCCCAACAATATATTGGGCGGGTACTTAAAATCTATAAAAATTAGGCTTAACCAAATTATTCATCTGATTGAAACAAAAAAAAAAATTGGTAAGTTAACCAATGAAAATTTTGATCAACATTTTTATGCAACTTATTTGCTGAACAATGGGCATAAAATCTTCCTCACCATCCAAAAGAGGTGATTTCTTCTGTATAACCTAAAAAGAAGAATGAAAAAAGAAAGGCCAAGGGAAAGAGGAAGGCTAGTCGGTCCTTTTGATTCCCAGTCGCATAAATACAGAGTTATAGCCTGGCATCTATATAAGCTATATAAGCTTGGAAGAGGCAATAGCCTTTATTATTATTATGTAGTAGTAGTATTTTTATTTCCTTTGTAATTAAGTAGCCTCTAGTTTGGACTTCAGGCAATCTGGGCTCACGGATCCATTTCGTTGTTTCTTTACAAGAAAGCAAGACGGCAAGCTCACACCAACTTGGTCCACCACAGCCCAAAAAGGGATCCAATTGGTGCCTTGTCCTTCTTGCTTTACTACATATAAATCACTCAACCAACTCCCAATTTTTCGATGTGGACTATTGGGAGGGGCATCACAATCTACCCTCTTACAGAGGCGACGTCCTTATCGCCAGGAGCAATTGATCACAACCACCAGGCAGGATTCTAGAGGTGGCCCCCACAGATTCAAGAGATGGCCCTCATAGAGGTGGCTCCCATCCCCATGGATGTAGCACTTTGCCCTGTGTGGCACTTAGCTCCTGCACTTTCGACTGGTGCATGGCTCTGATACCATATTGTAACGATCCGGGCCCACGGGCCCTGTTTCATTACAAGAAAGTAAGATGGACAAGCTCCACACCAACTTAGGCAACACAGCCCAAAAAGGGATCCAATTGGTGCCTTGTTCTTCTTGCTTTACTACATATAAATCACTCAATCAACTCTCTAATTTTTCGATGTGAAACTATTGAGAGAGGCATGACAGGCACCTAGGAAAACTAGTTCGACCTGCAATCACTTTCACCAGTCTGGTAACATAGGAAGCCATCGGACATGGTCATTCTGAGCTGGGTTGTTTTGCATCTATAACAGCTGCACAGAACGTAAAAAACTCATTTCATGGGCAATAATGTGTTACAACAGTGGATGATCGATCGGACGTCTTTGTAGAGATCATGCTGTACATGTTATCGATCAGTTTTGCAGTCTCACTAATCTACATGTTGCAAAGATCATCACAATCAAATGCCAATAATACCCTTGATTTGGATATCTGGAACATTCAAGCTTTGAAATCATCACAAAATGAGAAAGAAATGGGAAAAAGCATGGATTAATTATTTGGTGAATGAGATGAACTGGTCCAATAAAAACCACCTCCAGTCTCAAGTTAAACATGATGATCAGGTATTTGATGATAAACACAGTCATGAAGCAAGCTATGTCTTCATTAAAGAAAGAATATTAACTTGTTTACGTGTTGTTAGCTTCAAGTGAGGCATTATTATGCTATTTTTGCTTTTCACTATATTCCTCATGGGTTTTCAACTGAGAAGCGAGAACAGAATCAGATCTAACCGGAAACAAATGCCAAAAAAACCGCAGCATCCAAGAAAAAATGGGCGATTTAGTCACGGGACGACACAAATTTTTTTATAAAAAAATATAATCCTAACCCTAATCCTATTTGTAAAACCTCAATCCTAACCCTATTTTTAAAAATGGGTTCGGATTGAGTTTTGGATTGAAATTCAGATTGATAAAAAATAAATAAATAAATATGCAATCTGAAATAAACAAGCTTAACATTGCACAAATAAACTAAAGTTTGAAATAAATAAGCTTCACATTACACAAACAAGCTGAAGTTTGAAACAAACAAGCTTCACATTCCAAATTGCACATCTAAAAATATATCAATTTACATAATTACACAAATAAGCTTCACAGTCCAAATTTAAATTAAGTTCTCTTAGAGGTATGAACCTTACACAATTAGCATATTAATCAATTGCTTTTGGTGTCACACTGCTCCATTTATTCTAGGAAGGTCTAAACAAACAATAAAAGCTCATGCATTTGTCCCTAATGATCCTCTCATGTTCCTTTACAAGGGTACTATGTCTGCCATGGAAGGAGCCATCAATTCTCATGATTTCTCACATTTCACAATTCTGCCAATTAAACAATTCCATGCTTACGTTTCTCAATCCAAAACTTGCTCTCATCTTGACAAGTGCTAGATGTTTAGGTTTTAGTTTCAATTTATAATCGATGCATAGATTGATGGCAGGTGCTTCCATTCAATTAACTGTTCATTTTCATATCCGAATCTTTCACCAAACAAGACAACTTAGAGAATGGATGGTTTAGATCCATGATCAGATGAGTAGGTGGCATGACCTAGCTGTTTCACTTAAATATTTCATCACAAATTCAGCCCTACCCCCAAATCCTTCAATTAGACCAGCCTAGAAATAATATTTACCCACAAGAACAGCAATTTAATCAGCACCAACCCAATGAATGGAAAGGATCTGTAATTCTCAAGTGAGCAATAGTTGATATAGAGGTACAATGATAAGGATTTGCATCCAATTTACTAGATTCATCTCAAGTCTGAGTTTTTCACTGAAAAAGACCACTTCAATTCAATGGTTCTGATCCAGAAACACAACATTTAGGCCTCGTAATTCATCATAAATTCAGGCACCGCACACAAATCCTCTATAACAATGCAGGATCTCATCTAAAAAGTTTAGGTATTATTTGGACTCCTCGATTTTTATAACCATCTAGAATAATCGATGTGGAATTAAGCACAGACCACTCTTGGCTCACACAACCACATGGGCCTAATACCATTTATAACTACCCTTGTGACCCTGTTGTCACCCAAAAAGGCTAGCTGTAATATATTATTTTTGGATCGGCATTAGAATTCTAATTCTCATGCGGTTTGGAAAATTCGTGTATAAGGTTGAGAAGAGATCGAGCAATCCATATTGCCAAGCTCAACCAAGGCAGAAAATAAAGAAAAGATGCATCGAAAGAGACATCAACAATAAACAGCTCCTGTTCTTCTTCCATCATTGTTTCTCTTTTCTTCCAAAAAATTGAGACCCAAACCAAGATCTTAAAAAAACGAATTTCAAAACCCAAATCCAAGGGACTGAAAGGTAACCAAAGAACTAGAAAAGGGCAAGCAGATTACCTAACCCTGAGCCTGCCGGCCGTCTTACCTAGAGCCTTCCCCTCTCTTTCTTCCACTGGGTGGCAAAGCTAAGACACCGGCGATGGACTCGGTCGACGGGGTGAGGTGGATATGCTTGAAGAAGAAACTAGCGGCGGCCGCCCCTTCTCCTCCCTTTGTTCCATAGGGAAGTGAAGCCAAGACGCTATCACCGGCGATGGATTTAGGTCAACGAGGCCAGGAGGTGGATAGTTGGAGCCTTGAAGAAGGAACGAGCAGTGGAAATGAATGGGATTGGGAGCTAAGGTTGAGCTAGGGTTGAATACTTGAGCAGCAGAACGAATGAAATAAGGGGGCGTCCCCCTTCAGGTTTGTTAAAATCAACTTTGATGGGAGTGTCCATGAAAAATTTGCTGGTTCTGCCTTCATCATCCGCGAGCCTCGGGGTGATATGTTAGGGGCAAAGGTTTTGGTTCCCTCGATTTCTCTGTTCCTATGACCGAGCTTTATGCTGCTTGGACGGGTATTACTTATGCCTCTCGGATCCTTCATGCTCATAGGCTCATGATCGAGGGTAATTCTATGATGGTCATTCGATGGCTGCGGAAGGAGAATTGATGTAAAGCCCCCACTAATCGATTCTTAGGGATATAGTCTATCCTGCAGCAAGTTGATACTGCTTAAATCCGTCGTATATATCGTGAAGTCAATTTGGTAGCTGACTGGGCGGCGGCTTCAGTGGCTCAGCAAGCTGGTTCTTGGATTTGAAGGCTGGGTGATCCTGTCCTTTGCAGTAAATTTTGTATTCTGATCTATCTGGATTGATTTACACTAGATTTGTGTGATCGCTCGTTTGTAAAAAAAAAAAAAAAAAGGGCATGGTTCGAAACTCAGAAGTCAGAAGGCTTGGAGTTGGAACTTGGGCCGGGTTGGAGATTAATGAGCAGCGGAATGAATGAATTTTGAACTCAAACGTGTTGCATTCGGATCTAAGCGTAATTCGAGATCGGATCAATTATAAATTAGTTCAAATTAAACTCAAATCCTTCAATTTTGGATTGAACAAACATAAATTTAACTACTGCTGCAAATTAGGTTCAATAGGTCGGATTTGATTGAACCGCCCAAGTTGAACCCCCAGCGGTAGTGATTTTGTTTGATGGCGTCATTTTACGCGTTTGAAACGTGTTATTTCGAATGCCGCTTGGACGCAACGGTCAAAGATACGATGTAATATTCCGATCTGGATCCAATATTTTTTCTTTTTTTTAAAAAAAAGAATATTATATATCCTAAGTGGTACGATAGGTTGTACAGAAGAGAAGCGCATTCATCGGTGATCACGAGGTCGCCAACTGGAAAAAGTACCGCGGGTCCCACCGGATCTCCGGCGCTTGACGCGAGGGCGAGAAAAAACGCGCCACGTGCCGTCCAGGGACGCGCGTTGCGATGCTCGCCGACACCACCGCCCATCTGTAGCGCCGCGAGCCTCTCGCCGATCCCCTGAACCTAATCCTCCCCGTCCGTCGAAATCCCCCCACAAATCTGAGCCGTCCGATCGCTATGTTCCTTATCGCGGTCTTGTCCCTCTCTATTTATATCCCTCCATCTCCGACGCATCCTCTCGGCGAGTTCCCGCTGGAATTCCGTCCGGTACGCTCTCGCCTCCCCGTTAGGTTTCGGGTTAGGGTTCGGGTTGGGTTATTTTCTCGTATTCTAATCCGTTTTTGGATTCGGATCTCCTTTGATGCTGCCCATCTCTCATTGGAGTTGAAAAACTCTCGCTCTCTCTCTCTCTCTCTCTCTCTCTTTCTCTGATTTCCTTGGACGCGACGATGTTTTTGAAAAAATTACTTTCTTAAAAGGATTGTTACCTGTTTATTTGATGGATCTTAATTATTTCGCTAACTTTTCCTTTTTTTTCTTTCTTTTCTTCCTTTAAAGAAAACCTTGTTGAATTGAGAAGGGCGACTGTATAAAAGTTGTGGTGTTGATGAATTGGTTGAAGCATGCGGATGGTTAGAATGTGCGAGTTGGGAGACTAGGGCCGGCGGCTAGTTGACTGCAGCGGCAAATGGGCTGCTTACAGTCGAAGGCCAGAAGACAATACCCAGGACACGAGGACCCGGTGCTTCTTGCCTCCCAAACAGCTTGTAAGCATTTTTTTTTTTTTTAAGGAAGAATACCATCTCCAATTACGTTGCTATTACCCGTTGTAAGCTAACATTAGGGCATGCATTTGCCCGATTGCTCTAAGAGTATCTTGATGGCGTTTGTTCGATTTAGGGATTTACAATAAAGGGCAGTTACAGGGACTTCCCCAGTTGTAGCGTCCTCAGGGCATGCTTGTCTTATTCAACAGTGGATCAGTTCTAGTTGAGTAAAGATTTTATCTTTTAAGGGTATACTGAGATTGTGCGTTGATGATTATGTCTGTGTCAGAATCCTCAGACTTTAACATGCACTTAGTTATTGAGTCGGTGTAGCTTCTGCGGTTGAATTATTTCATTGAGGAGAGCAAAAGGAGTAAAAATATGTGATTTGACTTTTCTAAGGAGGAGAGTTTTTTGGACTTTAGAAGGTGTAGAAATTTTAACCCTCTGGGCAAGAAATCTGAAAAATTAAGGTTTATTTATTATCAAATGATAGCACCGCTATTTGATTAACACAAGTACGCAACCAATTATTGCAGGTTATCACTTTAGGACGATAAGACCTTGTTGTCCTTAGATCTTGAAATAATTCATTTTTTGAAGTTATTGTTTTAAAGTTATTGAAGGGAAAGATTTTGTTTTGATCATGTTAGGCTTTCTTCCACGTCACTGTACGCCACCCAAATTTAGATTCTCCAATAACTTCTTGAATTTTTGTGCCACGACATTCAATCAGTCAGAAGCCATATGATATTTGATACAGGTTTCAACTTTCACTTCACTGATTTTTCCCTACCATAAAGGATGGTTCATTAGCTCTGGTAGGATAATTTAAATTCTCACTCCATCCTAATAGGCTGGCTGTATCAGATAAAAATGTGTGTCCTCAAGATGTGTACCTTGTGGCCACGTAATTATGTAAAGCACCCACTTCCCACTAAAAGCATTGCAAATCTGTCCTCCCAAGGGAATATCACATTTGCAATTTTTTTTTCAGGCTTTTGTTATTCAATTAATAAAAAATTGTAATTTTTTTATTTTCTGAGGGAACTAGCTGTGGAGATGCAACTATGCAGGAGTTAGCAAACAATTACAGGATACATCAGTGCATGTGTAGTATATTGTTGTAGAAACTGATGGATATTGTCCTCTTCACCCTTGTGTTAAAAGGAAAAAATCTAAAGGCGGACCGGATATTGTCCTCAACTTGATTCTTTTTGTTTTTGTAAGTTTAGCGTTTTTCTGTTACTATTTCTATTGTATTTTCTAGTCAGCGTCAGTGAAGTAGAGGCACTCTTTGAGCTGTTCAAGAGCATCAGCAGTTCTGTGATTGATGATGGGCTGATAAATAAGGTAATACGTCCTTATACACAATATATGTGCTATATACATATATAACCAGTTGCTTTTCTTTTCTTTTCTTTTTGATAAATCAAACTGCATCATTTACATGCAGATGCAAGCATTCTATATTAGTATATATCGTTTTATAATTGATAAGCAGTTGATGATTTTAAGGCTATGGTTGAAGCATACAAGCACAAATATACTTCTCAGACTTGATCAAGTTGATAATTATATTTTTAGCACTTATAAAGCTTTACTAAAAATAATATTCAATACGCACCAATAGTGTTTTGTGGTCCATTTGATTTGTTGTGCATTTGCTTTTTGATCTCATATTGATGGCTTACAATCTGCTTTTTCTTTAAAAAAAAAAATTAATCTTTTGAATTCATAGATCTCCTGGCAAGGAACTGCTTTTCTTTTCTTTCTTTTTTTTTTCGCTGTTAGATGACTTGTTGCTTATAAGTGGAGATAACTCTGTGCCATGTTCCTTCCAAATCATTTAAGAGCAGAAATCATATCTAAAGTGATTGATGTTCAAGATCCATGAATTGGGTGAACTCATTCTATAAGTTCCCTTATGCAGGAAGAGTTCCAGCTTGCCTTATTTAAGAACAGAAAAAAGGAAAATCTCTTCGCAAACAGGGTATTGTACTTTTTAGATAACTTTGCTTCTCTCTCTTGCTTAATTGAACTATTAATTGGTAGCTAATGATGCCTAAAGTGTCTTGAATTTGCATCTGGCTGTCAATTGCTTGATATTGTGTAAACAGATTCAATTTCTTATGTTTCATGGTATCGTGCTTGGTTTTATTTTATCTTTCATCATTTGCCTCCAATATGAGCTTAGAAATGGCTAATTTATGATCAATTACGTTATTTCTTCAATAATTATATTTACTATCATATCTCATTTTGATGATATCAGCATCTCCAAGAGAGAGAAAAACTCCCTTTCTTTTTTTCCCCTTTATGTGACAAAATAGAAGAGGTATAGAGATATATAAGAGGATGGTAAGGGTTGAAAGTCAGACGAAGGAAATGAAGCAAGAGTTTTAATCTTTGCTATGGGGATTACTATCTTCAATCTAGCTCCATTTTTTCTGTCTCCTTAACTTTTCCAACTTTCTGGCAAAGTCTAATGGAATCAAGAAATAGTATAAATATTTACTGATGATACATGGGCAAAAGAATAAAGCATTGTACCCTCGTTTCTTATAAGCATTGGACTTGGATAATTTAGAGCATGGTTTCCTGGAAGGAATGTGGATCAGTGGCTGAACCCAGCTATAAAAGGGGCCTTATACATTGAGCCTTCTTATATGAAATTGTGAATTATATCAATCTATCTTGGTTCATCTATAATTGCTTGCATAGTTATGTCATGTATTAGTATTTACATGCTTAGTTGCCAGTTAAATTGGATCTCTTTTCTGAGAGTCATTTAAGAGACAACTATAAAAGCAAAAAATGGTTGGTGTGCATTTTTTTTTTTTTTTTTGATAGACATGTTGAAGAGTTTCACATGCATTTAATTGGGGGAATATCTTTCCATCAGCATTGCATTATTATAGCAGGGTGAGCAGGTTGGTGTCACATTTTGAATTTCAATACAGTATATGCAATGCTATGGTAATACTTTGTAGGTTCTGGTTATGGTGACAGACTGCTGTATTAATTTTCCTAATATAGAATTGATCATTATAAATGCAGATCTTTGACCTATTTGATGTGAAGCAAAAGGGAGTCATTGATTTTGGTGACTTTGTCCGGGCACTCAACGTATTTCACCCAAATGCTCCACATGAAGATAAAATTGACTGTAAGTTACTATCATGTTTTATCATCATTGCCTTTTTGCTAGAAAAATCATTACCATTTGCTGAAGCTTTACATGACTACAGTTTCATTCAAGCTTTATGATTTGGATGGCACTGGCTTCATCGAACGGAAAGAGGTAGGTTGAAACTGTTTGAATAGTCAATATGTTCCTTGGCATGTTATGTATCAGAATCTTATATGAAGTTTACATTACTCCCATGTCAAAATTCAATGGTGTACCTGTATAAATGGCAGAATTGATACTTTTGTTTAATAACTGTTTCTTTAACAACTTTTTAATCACCAAATGAATATATATGATGTGCATGGGATGCATGAAAAGCCAAACTTTTTAATCAATAATTTCACTCTATGTGGAAGAAAAAATGCAAATCCAATGGGGCAATTTATTTCATTACATCTTGAGATTATGTAGATTGCTAGATTAGTTAAGATAACCACAGGATGGTATATAGTTTGAGGAAGGAAAGCACTATTTTTTTTATCTAAGAGGCATTTGGTTTTTAGAATCTTTGAAAATTCTCAGCAGGCCAGGATTGGGTCAAGCCCAAGCAACTTAAGGCTTGACTAGGGCTAGCCCATAAAAAAGTGCCCAATCCTAAACTAGCCATGACTTCTAATTGTTTTGGTTAAGCAGGAGTTTTCAGGTGTTCACCGTTTAGGTTTTTAACTTAGATATAGACATCATTTGGTTAGAATACTTTTGTAACAAAAGTCTATTAAGAAGACATTTAACATAAATCAATCAAGCATGTGCCATTTTTTGTTCTAGAACACCTTCTCAATGTGTTTTTAGAACTTTATATACCTCCCAGACCTGGCAATTATAGAGAGAGAATGAGAGTAGTGTAAATTAGAAAAGATCATGTCTTCCCTCTTTTTTTTCTCACCTCTCCTTCCTTTTAGTCTAGAGTGGGAAAGTATATACTCACTCATCTAAGCCTTTTTCCAGCTACATGGTGTCGGCTACATGAATCTGCTTCCTCCACTCTGCTCTATTCAAGACTAAGTCGACATTCAAATTATAAATAGTTATATCTTTTTTAATTATTTCTATCCATGTTAATTTAGGTCTACCTCTACCTCTATTCTTGCCATGGATTGTTAAAAGATTACTCTTTCTAACTGAAGATCTAAAAGTCTTCGTTGTATATATCCATACCACCATAATCGATTTTCTCTCATTTTATCTTTAATTGGGGCTACTCCTATCATTTCTCTTATATATTTATTTCTAATTCTATCTTTTAAAGTTTTACCATATATCCATCTTAACATGCGTATTTTCGTTACACTTAATTTATTCACATGTTGTTTTAGTATTGCTCAACACTCTTTTTTATATAGCATAGCTGGCCTAATAGCGGTTTTATAGAATTTTTTTTAAATTTTAATGGGATGCGTCAGATAATACAATATTCCCAAAGCACTCCTTCACTTAATCCATTCTACTTTAACTATAATTTACATCTTCATCTATTTCACCTTCTTGCTAGATAATTGATTCCAAATACCTAAATTTTTTATTCCTTGATATCTCTTGGCTTGCAATCTTCACTGTTTCTTTATTTGTATTTCTACTTCCACTAAAATTATATTTCATGTATTCAGTTTTAGTTCTACTAATCTTAAAACCTTTAGATTCTAAAGCATCTCTTCAAATTTCTAGATTAGCATTTACTCCAGATTTAGTTTTATCAATCAACACTATATCGTCTGCAAATAACATACATCATAGGATATTATTTTGAATATATTTTGTTAATTCATCCATAACTAATAAAAAAGATACAGACTTAAGGCAAATCCTTGATGAAAACCTACAGTAATTGAAAACTTACTAGTTCTCTTATTATTATTTTAACAATAGTTATTGCTCTATCATACATATCTTTTATCAATTTTATATACCTTTTGGTAACTCTTTTTTCTCTAAAATTCACCATATTATTCTTCTAGGTACTTGATCATATGCTTTCTCTAAATCAATAAAGACCATATTAAATTCTTTTTTCTTTTTCGTATACCTCTTCATCAATCTTCTTAATAAATAAATATCTTTCATGATCGATTTTTCAGGTATAAATTCAAATTGATTATTTGACACCAAAGTTTCAGCTCTTATTCGATTTTTTATTACTCTCTTCCATAATTTCATTGTATGATTCATCAGCTTGATCCTTTTATAATTTGCACATTTTTGAATATTTTCTCTATTTTTGCATATGGGTATTAATATGCTTTTCTCTAATCATCCGATATTTTTTTAGTTGCTACAATCCCGTTAAATAAATTGGTTAACCACATGACTCTAATTTCTCCTAAGCCTTTCCAAACCTCAATAAGAATCACATCTGGTCATTTTTCATTTTACTCAAAGCTTTTTTAACTTCAGGCATGCTAAATTTACAAAAAAAAATTATTTTTATTTGTTACTCTTAGGTGATGCATTGTTTTACCCTTAAATTTACTAAATTATTTTTATTTAATATTTTTTTAAAATAACTTTTTCATCGTTCTTTATTTTTTTTTCTTTTATTAAGACTCTTTCATCTTTATCCTTAATACATTTAATATAGTTAAGATCTTTTGTTTTCTTTTCTCTTAGTTTTGCTAGTTTATATATAGTTTTTTCACCTTCTCTCGTATCTAATTTTATATAAATCATCATAAGCTTTAAGTTTGGTATTACTTACCGCTTTTTTAGTTTCTTTCTTTGCATACCTATATACTTTTTAAGACTTTCTTCATCCCTAGCCTATTGCCAAATTTTATAGTTTATCCTTTTAAGTTTGATGGTAGCTTGAACTGTAAAAACCCGTGTCATTAATGGTCCTATTTTTATTGACTACGTTTCTCCTATTAAAGTGATAACAGCCCCCCTCCCTTAATACCTGAACGCTCGCTTGATGGGGCATGCGGTGAAGGAATTGGGTATAAAAGGGGACCCATCCTAAGGTTTTACAACATGGTTCTCGAGAGAAATCCTAAGGTTTTAGAACATGGTTCTCGAGAGAAATCCTAAGGTTTTAGAACATGGTTCTCGAGAGAGATCCTAAGGTTTTAGAATAGGGTTCTCGAGAGAGATCCTAAGATTCTCGAGAGAGAAACCTAAAAGCGGAGGCATTGGAATTGAGTCCCTGATCAAGAGCAATCCTGAAGGCATACACCATCTGAATGCGAGAGCTCGTTGATTAGAAGACCGATCCATCGAGAAGAGAAAGGGAAGATCAATCGAGATCCCTAAAGAAAGGAAGATCTCCCGTGCAGTCCAAAGGAAAACCAGGAAGATCGATTCCTTACCACCATTAAATAATAATGGCTGGAGGTAATTATGTTTAAGCAAATTAAGTCTAACATTTGGTATCAGAGCGAGGTTAAAACCTCTGCCTTATTTTGCGAAGATTTCTATCAAGTTTCTCTTTTCAAGCAATTTATGCCGCATGTTTTCCGTTTTCAATTTTTCGGATCTCAGGTTGGTTTCGATCAGTTCTTATCTTTGTTCACGGAATTGACAGAAACCATTAAACCTATTAAGATTCCGATTTTTGCGGAAACAAAACGTGGCTTCTTTCTTTTCTATTAAAGATTTCTTTCTAGCATTAAAGGTTTCCCGGATTTCTTTTTATGGTATTAAAGAGATAGCATTAAAGAAAGAAAAAGAAAAGAAACGTAGCATTAAAGAAAAGAAAAACTAAAGAAGAGAAATGCAGCGGAAACGTGGCTTCAATAACCACATCGGTGAAATATTAAAAAAAGGGAGAGAAAACTTTCGGTTTTCGTTTTTCTCGCTTATTGTCTTTCCGTTCTCTCACGGATTTAAAATCTGGATTGGTTGGATTTTAAATGCATTTATTATCTGTTTAATGTTTTATTAAATCATGTAACATGATTTATTTTTATCATTTGTTTCTTGAGTTTAAATTTTTGTATTAAAATACGCCTCCTGAGTCTCTATGCCTACGGTGTTTTGCATAGACTGGCCCAAGGGAATAATGAGCTACGGCCGGACGTGTTTTAATTAACAAAAATTTTTTCTTAAGATGATAATTTTAAAATTCATTAAATAGATATTGAAATGTCTTCTGTTCTGCATACTAGATTTATTCTTTGCATGAATTTGGTGGTAGTGTGAAAATCATAGTGCAAATCCTTTCAAGGTCTATTGGTCAGTTGGTGTCTAGAAAGGTAAAGAGATTGTGGTTACTTAATTGGTTCCGTTGACTGACCTAAGGAAAGCAACGGGGGACCCCCACTTCTCTTTCACTGGCCTGGCCAATTTGACTAACTCAGATCTTGATTTGGAAATGTTACGTTGATTAAGATCACTACCTAATAATCATGCTAAATTGGTTAATCTATATGCATATAATGTCATGTGATCAATATGATGTTGATTAATTGAGGAGTAGCCACAGCATCTTTGATTAATCAAAATTATATATTGAGTTGCAAAGATCACATAAGGTTAGATGACATTGATTGTGACTAATTATATTAATGTAATGAATCTTATCCCACAGGAATTTTTGTTGCACTAATATAATTAATTAGGATGCGATAACAAATTATTTTCTTAATTACCCACAGGAATTAAGAAAGGAATATAATTTGTTAGTCACATCATTAAGCTAATGAGTCTATTTGAGTATAATAACTTAGCCCACAGGTAGTTATTGTATGTTATTGATTCATGTTATTGCATGTTTACATTGGTAAAACATGACATCAAGTTATATGCCTCAAATTCAACTACATGAACATGATTTTATTTTTTATGCAGCTATTTTGCCTGTTAATATTTCTGATATGAAATGTGATATTCCCGATTTAAGTGGTGATAATTATAAATTATGGAAGGAGAGAATTCTTCTTCAATTAGGGTGCATGGATATTGACTATGCTATCAGGAAGGATGAACCACATTCAGTTACATCTACTAGCACTCAGGCTGAGATTGTTGCGTATGAACGATGGGAACGGTCCAATCGCCTCAGTATGATGTTCATACGTACTAAAATTTCTGCTAGTATACGTGGTTCAATTCCTGAGTGCAAAAATGTCAAGGAACTTTTGAAGGCTATTGATGCACAATTTGAGTCTTCAGATAAGGCAATGGCTAGCACCCTAATGACAAAATTATCATCAATGAAGCTCACTTCGGTTGGAGGTGTGCGTGAGCACATCATGAAGATGAGGGACATTGCGGCTCAGTTGAAATCCCTAGAGGTTGAGATGTCAGAATCTTTCTTGGTGCACTTTATTTTGAGCTCACTCCCAGAGCAATATAGTCCCTTCAAAATATCTTACAATACACATAAGGACAAATGGTCAATTAATGAACTTCTGACCATGTGTGTTCAAGAGGAAGGGAGGCTGATTTTAGAAATGGGAGAAAGTGCACATTTAGTCACTCACAGAAAGACTAAAGCTCCCAAAGCCAAACGCAAAGGAAAGGGTAAAGTATCCATCCATACAGAAGACAAGAAGGAGTCCAAGTGCTTCTTTTGCAAGAAGAAAGGACATATAAAGAAAGATTGTCTCAAATTCAAAGCTTGGCTTGACAAGAAAGGTACTCTAACCTCATTCGTATGTCATGAATCCAATTTGGTTATATGTCATAACACATGGTGGATTGATTCTGGTTCTACAATCCATGTTTCAAATACCTTGCAGGGTTTTCTAAATCAAAGGAAACCATTGGGAAGTGAACAAAGCATCTATTCAGGAAACAAGATGGGTTCACATGTGGAAGCAATTGGAACGTGCAGACTTATTTTACATTCTGGTTTTGTTTTGGATTTGGAAAAGACATTTTATATTCCAAGTTTCTCTAGAAATTTGATTTCAGTGTCAAGGCTTGTACCAGCAGGATACTCCTTTAATTTTAATAAAAGCTCTGTTGATTTATTTTATAAATCTAAGATTATTGGGAATGGTACATTGTCAGACAATCTTTTCCAAATCAATTGAAAAAAATACCACCTATAATGTGATGCACGCCCAAACTGGTATGAAAAGATGTGTTATAAATGAGAATTCCTCTATTTTGTGGCATCGGAGATTAGGTCATATCTCCATTGAGATAATTAAAAGATTAGTAAAAGATGGAGTACTTGATACTCTTGATTTTACTGATTTTGACACTTGTGTGGACTGCATAAAGGGAAAGCAAACCAACAAGTCCAAGAAAAATGCCAAGAGAAGTTCGGAAATACTGGAGATCATACATACGGATATCTGTAGCCCAGATATGGATTCGTATGGTCAGAGATACTTCATCTCATTTATTGATGACTATTCACGATATATGTATCTCTACCTACTTCATAATAAGAACGAAGCATTAGATGCCTTTAAAGTATTTAAGGCAGAAGTAGAGAAACAATGCGGCAAGCAAATTAAAATCGTGAGGTCAGATAGAGGTGGAGAATATTATGGTAGATACACTGAGAATGGACAAGCACCTGGTCCGTTTGCTCGGTTTCTTGAAGAAAATGGAATTGTTGCACAATACACCATGCCAGGGTCTCCTGACCAAAACGGTGTAGCTGAAAGGAGAAACCGAACATTATTGGACATGGTAAGGAGCATGATTGTCAGCTCTAAGTTACCTAAATCCTTGTGGACTGAAGCTCTTAAAACTGCTGCGTATATATTGAATCGGGTTCCAACCAAGGCTGTTTCCAAAACGCCATTTGAGTTATTTAAAGGTTGGAAACCGAGTCTGCAACATATACGTGTTTGGGGATGCCCATCTGAAGTAAGAGTCTATAATCCACAAGAAAAGAAACTAGACCCAAGGACTATCAGTGGATACTTTATTGGATATGCTGAGAAGTCCAAGGGTTATAGATTTTATTGTCCATCTCACAGCACTAGGATTGTGGAATCAAGAAATGCAAAATTTCTTGAGAATGACTTGATCAGTGGGAGTGATCAATCTCAGTATTTGGCTTTTTCTGAGAAAGATCATTCAGTTATTCCAGCTTCCACTTCAAGTGAGGGATTGGTTGTTATTTATAGCACTCCTCAAACTCAATTAAGTGCCCAACAACCAGTCATTGAGATTTCACAAGCTGATGGTAATCTAGAAGATCGTGTTGTTCATCAACAATCAGTTGTGCAAGATACTCCTCAAGAGGTCATTGACACAACATTAAGAAGATCAACTAGAATAAAGAAATCAGCAATTCCTAGTGATTATGTTGTGTATCTACATGAATCTGACTATAACATTGGAGCCGAAAATGATCCTGAAACGTTTTCACAAGCCATGAGTTCTAAGGAATCAAACTTGTGGTTCAATGCCATGAAGGAGAGATGGAATCTATGGCATCTAATCGAGTCTGGGATCTTGTTGAGTTGCCTGATGGTGTAAAAGCCATTGGATGTAGATGGATCTTCAAAATAAAGAAA
>UESW01000784.1:0-22638 GCA_900491605.1 Calamus simplicifolius | reverse complement strand
CCAAGCTTTCTTGGGTCCTTTCGGGTTAGTTAAAATAGTTCCTTTTGGAACCCTATTTGTTTAACTTTGTGTGTGTGACAAGTATATGCTTTGTGTCCAAATTTACCACATTTAAAGCAAGTAATTCTAGTTGAATCATCAGCATGCACATAAATATTTTTCAAAAATTTTTTGTCTTATAGTAGGATTGTATCCAAGACCAGCTCTATTGTAAACAGCCCTTTGACTATTTAATATCATTTCTAACTTTTCTGAACTCAAAGTAAATTATCAATATAGGTTTAATTTACTAACTTCATTTTCAAATCTTGGTTTTCCTTTAGTAAAGAGTCATTGTTATTTGAAATTCTTTCCTTTTCAAGAGTAAGTTCCTTAATTTCATTTCTCAAGTCTTTATTCTTTGAACTTAATTTGGCAAAATCATCTACAAGTTCATAAAATGCACCATGCAATTCATCAAAAGTAAAGTCATCTAGAAAGCTAGGACTTACCTCATTTTCATCAGCCATGAAGCATACATTTGCAACTTCAGTCTTTTTCTTCTTCCGAACTTGTTGCTTCACTGTCACTCCATGTAGCCAACATAGCTTCTTCTTTACTTTCTTAAAACCTTTCTTCAACAGTGGACATTCTGGTTTGATATGTCCAGGTTTCTTGCATTCATAGCATATAAGAGGTTCACTCTTTTCTTTATCCTTGCTATGATCACCTTTAGTAAATATTTTTCTTTTTCCAAATCTTTTTCTTTTCATAAATTTCTTGAACTTTCTAGAGATGAGAGCCATATCATCATCTTTTTCACTTTCACTAGTTTCATCTTCACTTTCCTCACTTTGAACATTACCTTTTAATGCCATGGTCCTCTCTTCTTTGAATCGTCTTCATCAATGTGTTGACGTTGTTGTAGTTCATGAGTCATCAAAGATCCGACCAATTCTTCAAGTGATAGATTGTTGAGGTCTTTTGCTTCTTGTATAGCTGTCACCTTTGCTTCCCATGATCTAGGCAAAGATCTCAAATTTTCTCACAAGATCACTGTTAGCATAAGACTACCCAAACTTTTTAAACCATTAATAATGTCGGTAAATCTAGTGAACATATCAGTGATATTTTCAGATGAATCCATTTTAAATAGTTCATACTTATGAACAAGCATATTAATTTTGGATTCCTTGACTTGATTAGTACCCTCATGGGTAACTTCAAGTCTATTCCAAATCTCTTTAGCAGACAAGCATGTAGATATACGATTAAACTCATTTGCATCAAGAGAACAATAAAGAACATTCATTGCTTTTGCATTTAATTGAGCTAATTTCTTATCTTGCTCATCCCATTCAGATTCAGGCTTTGCAATATCATATTATCAATCTTAACAGTGGGTGTGTGAGGTCCATTAATTATGATTCCCCATAAATCATAATCAAGTGCTTGAATGAATATTTTCATTCGTGCTTTCCAATAAGTGTAATTTGTTCCATTGAACAAAGGTGGTCTATTAGTTGACTGTCCTTCGGTCAACATAGATCCCATTTGGATTACTACTGATCTTTAGCTCCAAGCTTATCAAAGCTATAGGAATCAAGAGCACGCTGCTCTGATACCACTTGTTGCCCAGACGTAGTAGCCCAAGAGGGGGTGAATTGGGTATTTAAATTATTTAATTCAATGGATGATATTAACTAACGCAGATATGTGCTTAGTCAGAATTTAATTCGCAGCGGTGTAGTGGAGTGCACAGAATAGAAAATACACAGATCAATCAAACACAAACACAACAAGGTTTATAGTGGTTCGGTGCCAAACTCGGCTCCTACATCCACTCCCCAAAAACCTTTGGGAATTTCACTAATCGTATCACAACGATTACAACCCCTAGCCTTCCCCGGCTAGTCCTCTTGTTTTCACGGCACAAGGCAGCCAAATCCCCTAGCCTTCCCCGGTTAGTCCTCTTGTTTTCACGGCACAAGGCAGCCAAATCCCCTAGCCTTCCCCGGCTAGTCCTCTTGTTTAACTGGTACAAGGAAACCATCCCCTAGCCTTCCCGGCTAGTCCTCTTGTTTAATGGCACAAGGAAGCCAATCAAGAAACTAGGGTTATCTCTAACCCTAATACAAGATTTATCAAAAATAGACAGCTCCTAATTTGAGCAAATATTCAATATAAACTTTACAATTTTTGAAGCAACACTTCAGCAGCAGATGTTGATTTTCGAAGTAGCTGAAATTTGAACTTGCTTCACTGGATCTGGACGACTTGAGCAAGGGTTGGAGGATGCAACTTCGCAGCACAATATCTTGCTCTTCAAGGATCCGAAAAGTATCTTGCAATAATCACTCTCTTTTGATTTCTTTTCTCTCTTTTGTGTTCTTGATATGTGAAAAGATATATGATTTTTCGTCAAGGATTTCTTCTGAACATCCTATTTAAACCATTCAAAAAACTATCCGTTAGATTCATTGGTAAAATAGAGGAAAGGAAAAACGGGAAGAAATAAAACCGTTTGAAATATTTTCCCAAATGATGAAAGCATTAAATCCATTGCTAATGAAGGATTCCTGTCCATAACAAAAAGAAAATGGTCAGCATTCATCAAAGTAGTAATGAGAGAGAGAGAGAGCATTAAATGAGAGAGAGAGAGGAGAAAGCTGAAATAAATTTCAGCAACTCCCAAGGAAACGTGCGGCCAACAATGGGAAAAGGAGGAAGCAATAAGCTAGCTTTCTCCCAAGCTAGCTAGCTTGTATCCAAAATCCCACGGCAAGAAGAAATCGGTCAAAACCATGGAGGGAAAGAGTAGCTAGCTAGCAAGCTAGCTCAAATCAAACTTCACACGGCTGAGTAGAAACCAGGAGAAAAAATAGTTAGCTTGTTAGCCTTGGTTTCATGCTATAAGGAAAAGATAGTTAGCTATGGAGCTAACTAAGGCACAAACTAGTTAGCTCTTGAGCTAACTAGCCATGTAAGAAAGAATCCAACGGTTTCATAACCAGAACATATTTAAAAATAGTTAGCTTATGAGTTGGCTATGAAAAGGTGTAAGAGGCCATGTAAAAAATAGTTAGCTTGTGAGCTAACTTAATTTTGAATTCATGCGGCTAGGATGAAAACACTTTAAAAATAGTTAACTCATAAGTTAGCTAAGTCTATTCATGTCAAGAAATAGCTAACTCCCAAGCCATGAAAGCAATAAAGATAGTTAGCTTATAAGCTAACTCCCAAAGGGAATCATGAAAAGATGGTTAGCTTGTAAGCTAGCTTTCTCAAAAAAAATGCTACGGGAGATGGTTTCATGAAAAAGCATTCTTGACAACTAGCTAACTCATAAGTTAGCTATCCATAAAGGTGTGAGGCCATGACAAAAAGATAGTTAGCTTGTGAGCTAACTCTATTTTGAATTCATGCGGCTGATTTGAAATTCAGTGGAGGGAAGTTAGCTTATGAGCTAACTAAGGCAAAGGTTTATTCTATCATGCATAAAGGTAGTTGACTTGTGAGCTAACTAGGACATGAAAAAGCTAATAACAAGTTAGCTAAGAAGAGAGGTTTTCATGTTACGTACCTTGGAATGAAGGAAGGAAGTTAGCTTGCAAGCTAACTCCTACAAAGCATCAAACGGCCAAGCATGAAGCCATGAGCAAACAAGTTAGCTTGTGAGCTAACCTCAAGGGAAAAGTGACCAGCCATGCAAGGAGAAAGAGTTAGCTTCCCAGCTAACTTATAAAATAAAACTCACGGCCAGCAAGAAGAGAGTTAGCTTCCAAACGGTTTGCATGGAGGGGAGGTTAGCTTCCCAGCTAGCTTGTTTCCCAATTCATTCGGCCAGCATGAAAGTAGCTAACTCCTAAGTGGCTAGCAAGGAAGGGAAGTTAGCTTCCCAGCTAACTCAATTCCCAACAAATTCTGCCAGCACAAGGAGTATACTAAAATAGCTAACTAGCATGGAATGGAAGCTAGCTAGCAAAGCCATGCAATAAAATTCAATAGATAGGCAAGTGAATTTTTATATTCTTCACAAGATAAAATAACTTCATTGCATCATATGAAAAATCTTGACAATTGTAAACATGAAGATACATGAAGATACTTGCAATATCATGGATTATCATAATTTATTTAGGCTTTATATGTTTTGTAATCATCAAATCAATTCAAGGGTCAACAATAATGAAAATAAATATTTCATAAATTTAACACATAGTCATTTATGTCCATACAATCCTAGTCTGATAACAGACACAAACTCCTACATAAGTCTAAAACATATCACGGTCTGTCACACTCTATACAGACCTAGTCCCCTTACATGAGCCTGGAACACATCCCTAGGAATAGGCTTCGTCAGAGGATCAGCCAGCATCTTGCTAGTGGAGATATGCTGTAGGATAACTTCTCCTTGCTTGACCATGTCTCTAATGAAGTGATATCTGATGTCAATATGCTTGGTCCTTCCATGGTACTTAGGATCCTTAGCATATTGTAATGCTGCCATACTATCAGAACTGATCTGAATAGCCTCTGGTGAAGTAGCTGATATTTTGAGTCTCCTCAGGAACCTCCTCAGCCACACAGCCTCTTGGACAGCAGCCGAACAAGCAACGTATTCAGCTTCCATAGTGGACAGGGCGGTATAGCTTTGTTTCTTACTGCACCAAGTGACAGCTCCACCTCCAAAGATAAACACATATCCTGTAGTGGATCGACGCTCATCCCTATCACCTGCCCAATCAGAGTCACAAAAACCCTTGATTCTCAAATCTCCTCCCTGATAACATAGCATGAGATTGGCAGTACCACGAAGGTAACGAAAAATCCTTTTAACTGCAACCCAATGAGCAAGTCCTGGATTACTTTGATATCGACTAACCAAGCCGACTGCAAAGCAAATGTCAGGGCGAGTACACATCATAGCGTACATCAAGCTTCCCACTGCACTAGCATAGGGAACCCTGCTCATCTTTTTACGCTCCTCATCAGTTCTAGGGCACTGATCGATGCTTAAAGTACAGCCCTTTTCTATTGGGGTATCAATGGGTTTAGAATAGTGCATTCGGAATTGTTCTAAGATTTTCTCAATATACGTTTCTTGTGACAAACCAAGAAACCTCTTAGCACGATTCCTTAGGATCCTCACTCCCAGCACAAAATTTGCTTCACCCATATCCTTCATCTCAAAGACAGAGGACAACCACTCCTTAGTGGCATTGATCACTCTAATAGAACTCCCAGCAATTAGAATGTCATCAACATACAACGCTAAGATCAGAAATCCATCGTCTGATTTCTTAATGTACACACAGTGGTCTTCCTCAATCATATCTAAGCCAATCGATGAAATGGCTTCATGAAACTTGAGGTACCATTGCCTAGATGACTGCTTGAGACCATATATGGATCTATTAAGGCGGCACACCTTGCCCTCCTGTCCTTTGGTCACAAAACCCAATGGTTGATCCATATAGATCTCTTCATCCAGGCATCCATTAAGAAACGCTGTTTTAACATCCATTTGATGTAGTTCCAAATCGAAATGGGCTACAATAGCTAGGATCAAGCGAATGGAGGTAAATCTCACCACAGGAGAAAATGTCTCCTCAAAGTCTACACCCTCCATCTGGGTATAGCCCTTCGCCACAAGTCGAGCCTTGTACTTGTCAATTGACCCATCAGCCTTGCGCTTAATCTTAAGAACCCACTTATTTCCTATAGATTTGCGCCCAGGCGGAAGGTCTACCAAGTCCCACACATGATTCTTGGCCATCGATACCATCTCATCCTCCATAGCATCTTGCCACTTACTATGAGCAGGTGAATCAAGCGCCTCTTCAACAGAAGAAGGCTCATCTGGATCCAACGGAGTGCAGAGAAACACATTCCCTTCGATTTCAAAATATCGTCGTGGAATATGACCACGTTTGCTTCTCCGTAACTGTGGATCTGGACCCTGAGGACCGCTCTCAGGTGGTGCATCAACCCCCATAGGTGAATCAACCCCCATAGGTGAGCTCCTTCTGGGCTCAGGTTGTGCGCTCCCACTGTCTGGTGCAGCACTCCCACTGGGTTGTGCGCTCCCACTGGGTTGTGCGCTCCCACTATCTATAGCGATCTCTGGGATAGGTAGAAATTCTCCTCCCTTGCCAGAGAGAGTAGGAAGATCCTCCTGTAACTCATACAGGGACAGGTCCTTACGAATGTCACCAATGCTCGGGAATTCAGTCTCTATAAACTCCACATCTCTGGACTCCATCTCAGTCATCCCTCCATCAGGATGTGCTCCATACATCACATAACCCTTCGAATGCTCAGGGTACCTGATGAACACCTTTTTGCTGGCTTTAGGACCCAGCTTTCCCAACTTATGGGAGGCGTTGTGAACAAATCCTGCTGAGCCCCAAGGGCGCAAATGATCCACAGAGGGTCGCATGCCATGCCATAGCTCATATGGAGTGGAGGGTACTGATTTACTAGGCACACGGTTAAGGATGTAGGCAGCAGTCAATAATGCATCTCCCCAGAAACTAATTGGAAGATTAGCTTGCGCCATCATCGACCTAACCATGTCTAGTAAAGTCCTATTGCGACGCTCGGCTACACCATTCTGTTGCGGTGTACCAGGAATGGTAAGCTGCCTGCGTATCCCCTTTTCCTCACAGAGCCGCTTGAATTGCTCGGATAGATATTCGCGACCCCTATCAGTGCGAAGAGCCTTTAAAGACCTCGCCATCTGATTTTCTACCTCTGCTAAAAATCGTCTGAAACAATCCAGCGCTTCATAGCGATGAGAGATTAGGTACACATACCCGAATCGCGAAAAATCATCTATAAATGTGAGGAAATAGGAAGCACCATGTCGCGACTGGACACTTAAGGGTCCACAGATATCAGAGTGTACAAGCTCTAATGGATGAGAGGCCCTAGTAGCCTTACCAAAAGGCTTTCTTGTTGCCTTTCCTGCTAGACAAGACTCACACATAGGAAAACTTATCTTGGTAAGAGGGCCTAACAGCCCAGCTGTAGCCATACGTGTCATCCTATCTTGGCCCACATGACCAAGTCTAGTATGCCAAAGAACACCATCATCACAGGCAGGAATAGAAGCATAAGAATAAGAAGCACACAATTCTACATCAAGTCTAAAGAAACCTTGTGATAAATATCCACAAAAGGACAAAACACCATCCAGATAGACTGACATACGGTCACTAGAAAAACTAAAAGTATAACCAAGTGCCAACAGGGCAAGAACAGAACAAAGATTACACCGGATAGTGGGACATACAAAACGTCGTGTAGTATCAATACATGTCCACCTCGAAGTGAAACACGATATGCTCCTACACCCAAAACCGGCTCACGCAGACCATTCCCAAGAACGACAAACTGGGTATTTGCAGGTATCCGGTGAAAATCTACAAACCAGCTCGATCTCGTACTATATGTTTGTTTGCTCCCGAATCTACAATCCAATCGGGGAGCGAGTCAGCAACTAATGCATAAGAACAAACATGGAGAGAGCTTAATATGGAACATACCTTCTTTGGCTCAGTGCAATCACGAGCAAAGTGGCCTTTAGCCCCACAGTTGTAGCACTTAATTTTTGTCACATCTCGCTTGCCCCCTCGACGACCTTTCTTAGGTTTGGCTATAGTTTTTCCTTTATATCCCTGTGCACTCCTGTTACGTGCCTTTCCCTTCTTTTTGTTCGTGGGCCGCGAAGACCCACCAGAAACCACATAGGCCGAAGGGAGGGAAGTCTCAATACGCTCAGCCTCTAGCTCAAGGTGACGAGCAATATCCTCAAAAGTCTTGATGTGCTCACTATGAGTCATCAAGAGTTTCATCTGACTCCACTGAGGGTCAGGCAGTGAACGAATCACTGCGAGGACCTGTTGCTCATCAGTAAGATCAACTCCAGCAGATTTCATTTCCCTAATCATGTTTCCCATCACACGAAGGTGGGTTGACATGGAATGATCGGGATCCTTAACATACTGTATGAATCGAAGATTCAAGGCACGTAGCCGTGTGGCCGTAGTCTGACCAAACCTGATCTTGAGCTGGTTCCACATATCCTGAGCAGTCTGGCAATTCTCAAAGTTGCCAATTAGATCATTGTGCATGCTGCTCAACATAGTAAAGCGTGCACAACGATCTTTCTTGACCCAATTGTCATAGGCTTCCCGATCAAGGCGATGTTGCTCAGTAGTGCCAGGGGCTGGTGGTGTCATACCAGTTGTCAAGGTCTCTAAGACTTCGAGGTCATTTAAAAGATATTGGATTTTTCTTTGCCATATTTCATAATTCTGTCCATCTAGCTTTTCTCCTCTGTTGAGATCAGCAATTACGGATTTCGAGGCCATCAGACACTGTTGGTCAATCAAGGTATGGACATCAGGCACATGTTATCTTTAAAGCAAGAAAATAACCAGATAGCTAATGTTCATTCTTAAAAATGAGATCAAAAATTTCGCTAAGCTCATAATCATCACTCAGTTTATAAGATTGAACACAGGATCTGTTATTTTCTATAGAACATATCTATCAGGTCCACATTTAAATTTGTCAAGAATATAAATGTTCTGCATGCACTAAGCATAAAGTTCTGCATGCACTAAGCATAAATGAAATATATCAGCAGAAAAATATTTATACACAAAATATAAATGATTATGCATTCAACAGCACAAAAAATTTTGACTGTTTCTGGCCCATCTCAGCGCCCCAAAAAAAAACGGCCCATAAGGCCTAAAACAGTCCAAACAACCCGTGACCTCATTTCTCTGGACGTGACCACATTTCTCTTATTAACAGGACCCGATCCCCTGTTTCACGAGAAACAGGAGATGGGAGTTAACAGCACTGCCCCAGGGTCCAAGATCACCACTCCGGCAGTGATCTTGGAAAGAGGCGTGAGGTTGGCCAGCGTTCCTTGATTCTAGGGAGAGATCCAAGGAGAGATTTAAGGAGTCTTGCCTTATCCTCCCAGCACTCCATATCAGCCAGCACCGATGCCAGAAGTTTATATATATTTTTTTTTAGGAGGCGTCGTGAGGTAGGCATGCGACCCCAGATTTTAGGAAGAGAATGATCAGCATTATCTTTTCTAGTACCGTTTTTTTTTTATTAGGAGGCGCCGTGAGGTAGGCATGCGACCCCAGATTTTAGGAAGAGATAATGATCAGCATTATCTTTTCTAGTACCGTTTTCCCAGATTTTAGGAAGAGATAATGATCAGCATTATCTTTTCTAGTACCGAGGCCAAATCAGGCGTTTTTGACAGGAACAGCTTCACCTGACTCCAAAAAATGAACGCACCCTCCTCCCACAAAAAAGGCGGTTACTTAAAAATACGAGGAGAACTAATCTCCTTAATCTCAAATAAAAGAAGAACCGGACTCAAAACCAATTCCCCTACCTCCTCTACCGTCGCCGAGGACAACCGATGCTCGGCTCTGATACCAATTGAAGGAACCGATAATAAGGAACGTACCTTATTATGGAAGCAGCGGAAGAAACAGATTGTCGGTCGTCGGGGCTACCAGAGTCCCCTGTTTTGCCCACGCCCCTAAGCCGCAGCACCGATGAGGGAGAGGAGAAGGAAGGCTTTTCTCTGTTGTCCTTCTTTTCTGAAGACACCACCGGTCTTCTTATAGACTAGGAGCAGATAAGTCCCAGAGGAATACGAAGAGTCAAACCACTTGGGACTTCGTGTGGACGCTATTCGAGAGTCCCGTCTCTTGGGACTTCGTGCGAGTGGACGCTGACCTAGCATCCAGAAGCATCCAGACTAACAAAAGAATAACTGGAAAATTCAGGTATTTTATTTTCTCAAGGGATGTTGGTGGAAAAAAGAGATTGGTTTGGTGGAGAGCAAAATATAAAGTGGAAGAGTCGTCTTCTCTTTTCTTGCTCATCAATAGGCAAGCAGTCAGTCTAATTGTGATGGTTCTAGATTGACTGATATAAAATTAGTTCAATTTCAGATTCAATACAGCATTCAAAATTGATAAAGGCAAATGTTACTCTAGCTACTCCTCGGCAGAAAACTGGAGTTATCTTACCATCTTCCAAGATAAGAATAGTGATTCAGCACAAGATGCCATATCCAAAACACATACAAAGTCACCCTGAGAAAAATCGAACACACACGAATGATTCGACAATAAACGTATATTTCCCATCAAGTCGTTTCCACCCAATCTTTTTCAATCGATAACAATAACGAGATTACTTTTTTTCCAAGATGATGAGTTGTAATTCAGAAAGATCCCAATATGGTGAATGGTTCGGTCAGATCCAGTGAGTCAAGCCTCGATTACACACACCATCAGGTGCATTTCGTGCAGATCCAGCAATATAAGAGGGCTTTGTAAATGAATGAATGGATGAATGGGGTGAGGATAGGTTGTGATCCAGCAAGAGAAAAAACCTTACAGAAATAACAATAGAAATCACTCACCGATCGATGGTATGGCCGATGCGGCGCTTGGGGAGCTCGTGATGGGTGGGGACGATGATCTCATCGGCGGAGCCAGGGCTGATCGGCGGACTTGGTGGGGTCCTCGACAAGGTAGCCAGGCTTGTAGCTTCTCGGAGATCGTCCTGAGCGGATTTGGCTAGGGTTTCTTTGGGAGCGGAGGATAGGAGGAAACGCACCAACGAAATAGGAAAAAGGAGAAAGCGGCCTGATTTATAATGGGCATTTGCAACCGCCACAGCGACTGCCTGAAGCGGTCACTAAAGGTGGCTTCCGCAACCGTCCCGCCGCGGTCGCACGATTTCTTCTGCGCGAATGGTTCTATCTTCCGCGACCGCCCTCAAGCAGTCGCTAAAGGTGCCTTCCGCTCAACCGATCGCCCGATTTCTTCTACCTTCCGCGACCACCCTTAGGCGGTCGCTAAAAGTGCCTTCCGCGACCGCTCCCAAGTGGTCGCCCGATTTCTTCTACGCCAAAACTCCAGCCTGTAGTAGTATGTCTTATTCCTTATTTTTACTACACTTCTTTTATCTTTTATGCACCATGGTCCATTAGGAACCAATCATTTTGTTATCCTTCAAATTGGGATTTGAAAATTAATGAAGTCCCTTTACTTGTGAGTTGCACAGCAAATATAGTTTGTTATCAGTTAAGGAATATTGGCTGGTCAACTGCCTTCAAAATGGTGACAAAAGTCAAATTGAAAAATTAATGAAGCACGGTTTAATACGTGGAAAAGAAAATTATAATAGCTTAAAATCACAAAAAAAAACATCTTAAGCACTTAGAAAAAAAAAAGAAAAAAAAATTATAGAGAAAAATGTCAGCACTCAAAATCCCTCTCAAGTACGACTCAACATATATTTGAACGATTTCTCTTTATTGCTATTTTGAATTTTATATATTTTTTACAAAATTTAAATTTATTATTCTGATAAATTAGAAACAGAAAGTTTCTTCCACATAAAAAAATATTTATTCTGCTTTCCAAACTATTCATTAATAACCTTTGGCAATCCAAATTTAGCTTAGGCAAAAAGAACATAACAAAGCAAAATTTTGTAACCTCTTATCTTGACTACCATTTTGCCAACTAGTCCGTATAATATGGATCCTCGCTTGAGTTCTTGTCTCTCTTCTTCGTCATTCTATACATTTCCATAATTCTATTATTCTATGCGAGTGAATAGAGGCAATTAAAGCTCGATTTATGATTTTTTTTTATGATGACGCTGCTAGATGAAGTCAATATATTGTTTTCTTTCAACAATGAGTAGCTACAATGACTTGCTTCTCCTCTTTTCTGTCACCTTGGCTAACGAACAATCCGCCAAAACTCCCACCATTAAACAAAAGGTTACGGTGTCCACTGCATCCGTGATTGCCGAGTTCTTCGCTCCTGGACTCTGCGTCGCAAGCAAGCAAGCATTCATTTTGGGTAAGCATTGATTTCGATTACGGAGACGGCCGGCCAACTGCCCAAGTTCTTGGTGGGGTCCACTCGCCAACCATTCCGCACGGCTCGGCAGTGGAGCGAAGAAAAGGACGATCCAGATGGAAGGATGTCCTCCTGGGCCCACATCCTAAGGTAACGACAACCATCCTTCCATCGCGCCCCTGGCGTGGCCTTTTGCGTCCGTTTCGCCGTGGTCCATTCTGCTCACGTCCGGATCTAAGCTTGTTACCGTAGTTTGGCCCCATTTTCCTCTCCCTTGGATGCAATTGAGGTTAGGACAGTAATATTAATAAGTCAACTAGTTAAGTATAAATAATTTTAAAAGCTAAAATAGCTGCTATCGTAATAGCTTGGATGATCAATTGAATCAATTTAAGGGCTATATATATATATATATATATATAGCAAGCATCATTTATTTGAATTGAAATTAGGGTTTCTCAAAGTATTAATTCAGCATATGGTATTAGTAAATTAAAGATCAATGATTTTTTAAAATTGAAACAAAAGCTTTATAGTAATGGGAATGTTGATATTGAAATGCAGAAGAGTAAGTGAGTAATTAATGTCTTTTTAAAGACATACAATTATTTAATGAATATATTGAAATTTTGATTTATTTATATTTGACTGAAATAAAAATAAAATATAGTGTAGCTAATTAGTAGTTTGAACAAGTATGACCGGTCAAAAAAAATACCAGAATAAAAATATTGCTTTATTTAAGAGCAACTTTCTTTTGCATTTGATGGAATTATTGTTTCCTACAATGAACTTAATCCTTTTATCAATCTCCCTAATTTATCTTTAAAGTGTTACTAACCCCCACTCTATGTACAAGTACAGGAGTAAAACATAAAATACCAAAGTATTTTGATAGATATATATATATATATATAGTTAGAAAAAGTTTAAATAAAAAAAAAAAGGAGCGTTTCGAAATGCTAAGTTTAAATTAAAAAAAAAGAATTTTGAAATGCTCATGGACGTTCACTGACGCAATGGAAGCGTTTCGTGAACGTTGCGGAAGGCAACGTTCGTCAATATTCAGAAACGGCCCAAACAATTCATTTTTAAGCCGTTTCTAACGTGATTTGGGGCTAACAACTAAGGCTATTATGGGCCGAGCCGTTGAAACTTTTATGGGCTAAGGCTATAAATAGGGACTAAAGATTCAACATGATATAGAATGATTTTGTGTTCTCATTTTATTTCTAATTTTCAAGCATCTGAAGGTAATTATTGGGTTTGCACCTCCACACGATCGTGCTCATAGTAGAAAGATCGGGTCAAGCCGGATCACCTTTGTACCTTAGGGACAGATCGCCAACAACATGCATGAAGGGGCAAAAATCTGATTCTTAGGGCAGTGTCTAGCATGCCTCGATCCTGGTTTGATTCATATCATCTTTTATTTTTTACTTTATTATGTATTTAAATTTCTAATATATTTCTAGCAATTTCTAGGAAAGGATTTTTTGCAAGATCAAAAATTATTTTCCAACAGCTAAGGATCATATTTCCTTCTTTTCTAGAAATTGCTAGATTTTCATTGTAAATATCATTTAAGTTATTTAATTAATTATAAAATCTTTACAATATTTACTTTATCTCTGATGCAGTAAATTAAGCAGCTCGTTTGGCATATATTTTGTCTAATATTTTATCTAATATTTAACTTTTCTAGCGCTTTTGCATGAGTTTGCTCAACATATGAAGTTTTTATGCCATCCTGAAATGCCTTGCATTAATGGTGCAAATGTTGCTATGCTAAATTGTGATCATCCATAATTATCTCTCAAAATATTGCTTGCTAATATAATGTTGACAGCAAATTTTGTCTACGTCTTGACTCCAAATAATTTGTCTAATTTTTATTTGACTTAATGTTTATTCCATTTCTTTCCTGATGTTATACATGCTACTTGACTAGGAAGGTCACTCCACAAATATATTACCAAGACTGATGATAGTAAATTTACTTGGAATGCTATTAGTTTCTTGCTTATATCATATTTTCTCCAAGATGAACGTTTATTGGCATGTATTGTCCATTCAATGTATCACATCCAGAACTCCGGGAAAGCTTTTGATGTTTTGTATCTGAGGTACATCAGACATTGTTTGCATGTCAAGCTATCCAAAATGAAGCAAATTGTTCACCTTCATAAGGAAAGAAACAAACTCTTGGGAGCTAATCAGTTGTCCACCTTAAACCTCTACTTCCAAGCTTTGTTAGGATTTCCATATCAATCGAACCGTAACACTGTTTTTTTTTTAGTGCAACAATGTGAAGATGCCCCACTAATTCCTTCCATCTTTAGTTTGTGCCTTTCTCAAAACCTTTCTTGTTAATAATGGTATATTTGTATTATATTAACTCCATAAGTAGCTATATTTTAATTACCGTATTGATGATAGTTTTCTGAGCTTCAGCTGAACTTTAAACCATGGTTATCATGCTACTCTACCACTGATCAGTACATTATGTAGGTATATATACACTACAATCAATTGTCCTTTGTATGCTGTAGGGTATTCATATGGATGCATCAAACCTACCAAGAAACTAAGTCCGACTACAATACGGTAATGTACATATAACATCCATAGCTAATGTATTCTAGGCCCAAATACATGTGTGTACACACATGCTTGCACTTATGCACATAATATGTGTGCTTGTATATAAATATTTTCATATCATTTTATTATTTTACTTGCAGCTACTGTTAGAGAGAACTGTACGGGGAATCTGGATTTGAGGTGTGAATGAATACTTTTCTTTTAGTGTTTATTTGCCCCCACTATAGATTGCAAATGGGAATCCGCAAAAACACTTCAGGATACAACAAATCCAAGATTATCGTTTGCAAGCGATAATCTTATGTTGAGAACATCCTTATCTTTATAGAGAATTTAAAACGATCGATTGGGAAGGGTTGTATTCAAGAGATACGTCTTTTGGGCATAACCGAAGATTATTTCAAAAAAAAAAGAACCACAGAAATTAACTGCAAAAAATAAATTCGGCTTGATTGACTTTCATGCCCAAGTGCCCAAGTGCCCATCTTTGACTTTAAATATATTATAGGCCCAAGTTATTTAGGCCCAACTCATCCACAAGAGAAAGAGTCCACCAATATACATAAATAAGTATCCAATTCTCTAGTTATTCCATGTGGGACTAATCCCATTCACATCCTTCACACAAACTACACTTACAATCCCCCACTTAGTTTGTGTGAACTCGGAATAGTCATAGACATAGCTAAACGCATACTTAAAGGTAACTTTCGTTTTAAACCTTTAGTTAGTGTAAGTAATTCAAGACATTAGCAAAATCACAAGTGGCCCAAGCTTAAACTGTGATTCTTTCTGCTAAATCGGAATTGCCACACACACATCGCTACATATGACTTTTTTTTAAGGTAGTTCTCATAATAATCAGCACTATTAAGGCCATGTGCTACATCCTGATTTCATGAACATTTACAAAGTTTTATTTACTTGCTAGAAGCGGCACCACTCCTCATGCTTATATAGGTGAAATAATTTCATTAAGAGTGTTTGTATTACACTCACCCTCTTATAATTATGGTACTAACTTGCTAACTAGCAAGACCTAGCACTCAAACCCTTATCATTAATTTGTTATTACCCATTAAACTTCTAACTTAGTGTTAATGCTAATATAGAAGTTGGGTTCCCACTAAGGATAAGTTTAGTTGAAGGATTGTAAACCCATTTCAGCGGCAGTACTCCTTACTAAGTCTCTTGCGAGAGCTTTAGTAAACGGATCTGCTAGATTTTTACAAGACCTCACATAGGTAATAGTTATTATACCATCAGTGATTAATTGTCTCACATATTCATGCCTTAGACTTATATGCCTTGACTTCCCATTATATATCTTATTGAGCGCTCTTGACATAGTAGCTTGACTATCGCAATGCAAGGAAATAGATGGCATCGGTTGTGGCCACAACTCTATATCTAGTAACAAATTTCTTAGCCATTCAGCTTCCTTGCCTGCTGCTGCTAAGGCAATAAACTCTGACTCCATGGTCGAATGCGTTATACATGTTTGCTTCTTGGAAGCCCAGGAGACAGCACCGCCTCCTAATGTAAATATCCATCCAGAAGTCGACATTTTGTCATGAGTACTTGTTATCCAACTAGCGTCGGAATAACCTTCTAACACAGCTGGAAAGCTATTATAAAATAATCCAAGTCTTTAGTCCTTTTAAGATATCCAAGAACTCTTGCGATCGCTTTCCAATGCATTACTCCTGGATTTTTAGTGAATCTCGAAAGTTTACAAACTGCAAAAGCTATATCAGGTCTAGTGCAATGCATAGCATACATTAGACTTCCTATAGCACTAGCATACTCGACTTGAGCAACAGCTCTACCAGAATTTTCAGTCAAATGAATAGAAACATCATAAGGAGTGTTTGCCTCCTTAATATATAAATGATTAAACTTGGTTAATATTTTCTCAACATAATGAGATTGACAAAGTGCAAAACCCCCACTATGTCTCTTAACTTTGACACCTAAGATCTTGTCTACCTCAGCTAAGTCTTTCATTTGAAATTTTGCGGAGAGATAAGCCTTAGTATCATTTACTCCATCCATGTTAGTACCTATTATAAGCATGTCATCAACATAAAGACATATAATTACACCAAAGTTTTCTGTGAATTTAGAATAAATGCATCTATCAGCACTATTATGCTTGAAACCATATTCTAAAATCACCGAATCAAACTTTTCATGCCATTTCTTTGGAGCTTGTTTTAAACCATATAATGATTTTGTTAGCTTACACACTTTATGCTCATTTCCTGGTAGAACAAAACCCTCAGGTTGCTCCATATACACCTCTTCATCTAGATCACCATTCAAGAAGGCTGTATTAACATCCATTTGATGAATACATAAGTTATAAATGGATGCTAATGCAAACAACAATCTTATAGAAGTGATCCGTGCAACAGGAGCATAAGTATCAAAATAGTCAAAGCCCTCTTTTTGCCGAAAACCTTTAGCCACCAACCTTGCTTTGAAGAGATTACCATCTTTTATTTTAAATATCCATTTACATCCAATAGGTTTATAATTAGGAGGTGGATCAACCAAAACCCATGTACCATTTGATAATAAAGAATCCATTTCATCATTTATAGCTTCTTTCCAGAAAGACGAATCTCTTGAAGCCAAAGCTTCATTATACGTCTTAGGAGTTATATCCTCCTCTACATTTAATAAGATAGGAATCTTATTAAGTACATTATTATTTCTATCACCTTCCACAAGAAAAACAATAGCCTGAGAGGAAATGAAATCAGGATCCAATACTTTTTCTTTTCTAGTTCTTTGGCTTCTCCTTATTTCCACTTGTTCTTGAATTTCAGTATTTTTGTTATCAACAAGTAAAGGAGAACTAGAACTATTAGGAATATTGGTTTCATCCACACCACCTAATAATGATTTAGATGTTGACTTATTCATGGAATCATCACGAGTTTTATTTTCAAGAAATTGAACATCTCTAGATTCCACAATTACATTAGACTCCAAGTCTAACAACCTATAGGCTTTGGAATTTTCAGCATATCCTACAAATATACTTTTCATAGCCCGTGGCCCTAACTTTGTTCTTTTAGGATCTGGAACTCTATAAAAAGCTAGATAACCCCAAACCCGAATATAAGTTAAATTTGGTTTTCTACCATTCCATAATTCGTAAGGGGAAGTCTTTGTAATCTTTGAGGGTATTCTATTATGCACATGGCAAGCACTAATTTCTTTCAGACTTAGGAAATGGTAATTTAGTCATCTTAGCTTGAATGCAAATTTCACACTTATCATGGTTATCATTTTCGTATGTTATGTAACCATTTTTAGCCATAAACTTAAGTGATCTAAAATTTACATGTGCTAAGCGTGAATGCCATAAATTAATTGATGAACCAACCATATAAACAGAAACACTCTTATTATTAATAGCAATAGAGTTTACAGAAAGTTTGAACATTCCATCACAAGCATATCCCTTCCCAACAAAGACCCCATTCTTTGAGAGGATAAGTTTATCGGATTCTAAAACAGTCTTGAATCCTCCTCTACAAAGCAGATTTGTAGAAATTAAATTCTTCCTAATTTCTGGTACATGAAGAACATTAATTAAAGTTAACTTCTTTCCAAAGTAAAATGGATTTCGATGGTTCCTTTGCCATGAACTTTGACAGCATTATTATTTCCCATCAACACTTATGTCCTTGAGCAGCAACTTCATAATTCTTGAATTGATTCTTATCATTGCATATATGAATAGTTGCACCCGAATCAAACCACCAATCATTGGTGTTGTAGACAGAAGCCATATGCACTTCAGTTACCATTGAAATTTTCATTTCAGAAACCATAGCAACAAGATTTTGTAACTCTTTCTCTTGTGCTTCAGCCACATTAATTTTGCCACTAGAGCCAGCATGATCATTCTTCATTTTCTTCCAGAATCTGCACTCCTTTTTGAAGTGCCCTTTCTTCTTGCAATAGAAACAAGTCTTATTCTTCTTGAAATCGCTTGAACTTGATTCAGGATTCTTCCTCTTATTTCCAATTTGTTCCTGAATTTATTTCCAGCCTTGTTGACATCAACAAAATTCACTTTGGAATCAGATTCTACTGCAAGCCTTTTACCATCTCGAATTCTTGTTTCTTCTTCAATTCTGAGATGTTTTTGCAATTGTTCCAAAGTGAAACTTTTAGAAGAATGCAACAACTTCTTCCTATAATTATTCCAAGATGGAGGAAGTTTGGCAATTATAGCCCCTACTTGTAATGGTTCACCAACATCAACTTTCACATCTTTCAATTTGGATACTAGAATTTGTAATTCATGCACTTGATCCAAAACCGAAATATTATCAACCATATTGAATTCAAAAAATTGTAGTGCAAGAAACTTATCTGCTCCTTGTTTTTGGTGTTGTATTTGAATTCCAAAGCATTCCAGATTTCTCTAGGAGACTGAACCGAAGTGAACAAGTCATATAGACGATCTGAAAGAGTGTTGAGAATGTGTCCTCGGCATAGCAATTCATCCTCTTGACCTTTTGAACGTTCCTTCTTAACATCTTCGATTTCATCAAGAGAAGGGACTGGAATTTGTGGCAAGTTCGGATCTAACACTGTTAACCCAATTATTGATTTTGATGATTAACAAAACTAATTGAGTATAACATTTGAAGTTACTAATGATTTTGGTTTAGTTTTTCAGTTTATGATATGATTTATTAATCAAAATCATAAGAAAAATTAAGTTCTAGTTCGAATCTAATGTCAAGGTAAGATTGCAGACATTAGAGTCAACACATGGAATCGCAGAGTCGACTCCAAAAATCGGCATAGACTTAGAGTCGACACCTGGACTGTTAGAGCCGACTCCAATAGAAAAGATAGAACGATGGTTTTCTGGTCATGATTTAGAGTCGACTCCTGGACTGTTAGAGTCGACTCCAGCAGATTTTTGTGTCGACCCTAGAAAAGTCAGAGACGACTCCAGATCGAGCGGATTGGGGATTTTTGATTTAGAGCCGACTCCAGAAAAGTTAGAGTCGACTCCAGTTTGTTAGAAACGACTCCAAAACTGTCAGAACATCTCTAAACTTTATCTTTATCTTTTAATCCCAACGACTATTATCTTTTTTGTTCTAATCCTTCTTACACTTGTTTCTAACGGATAGTTTTTGGCTATTTATGGATTAAGAAGAATCTATAAGAAGAGGTTTTATTGTATCCGAAAAAAAGGAGGACAAGCAAGAAAACAAGAGAGAAAAATCAGAAAAATAAGAGTGAAATCCATCAGAAAATCAAAAGAGAAAAGAGGGAAGATTCGAAAGGAAAGATTATACTGATCTCTCAAAATAAAAGAGAGAGATTTCTAGCATCCCTTGTTCTATTTTGAAGAAATCCCAATAGAAGAAGCAAGCCCTAGCTTTCTAATCTTCGGAGCTTCAAGAGCATTCTAAAGGAAGATCCACTCAAGAGAAGAGAAGAAGCAAGCCACCAAGATCTGCAAATCAGGCTTTGATTCCTCTTTATTGTTGTTCTATTATTGTATATTTGCTCATTGGAGGAGCTTTTAAATTTGTAAAAACATTATTATTTGCTGGGTCAATCAGATGATTGATTCCGTTGAGGCTGTTAGCCTTGTGCAAGATGTTGCTTGTGTTGTAAGGTTATGTGCAGGTGAGCCTTGAAAACCAGCTGGGTGCGTTGTGCACCCGGGAAAACAACGAGTTTGAGTTGTGAGCTTGTAAAACAACCCTGCTGTAATCAGATTGATTATAGTGTGGACCCAAGAGGTACTTGGGAGTGGATGTAGGTGTAGGTACATCGAACCGCTATAAAACTTTTTGTGTTTGCAGTGATTGTTTCCTTGTCTCTTACTCTCTATCTTGCACACTTTGTTTTAATTCGTATACATCTAAGTTTTCACTTCCGTTGGGGGATTGTTTTTTAAAAGGAGTTTAATTTTTGAAAAATCCAATTCACCCCCCCTCTTGGGTTGCTATCTGGACCAACAATTTGTATCAGAGCTAGTGCTCATTTGATTTGATCTAACGATCAAGAGTCAAAGATCCACATAGCAACTCAAGCTGGTTCATCTTTTTTCGAAGGCCAATCTACAAATAGACCACCCTTGTTTAATGGTTTAAACTATGGTTATTGGAAGGCTAGAATAAAAATTTTCATTCAAGCACTTGACTATGATCTATGGAGCATTATAGTCAGTGGACCACACATACCCACTACTAGAATTAATGGCATGGAGATTCCTAAACCGAAAACGGAATGGGATGAACATGATAAAAAATTGGCACAACTTAATGCCAAGACTATAAATGTTTTGTACTGCTCATTAATGCAAATGAATTCAATCGTATCTATTTGCATTTCTGCTAAGGAAATCTGGGATAGACTTGAGGTTACCCATGAGGGAACAAATCAAGTCAAGGAATCCAAGATTAACATGCTAGTTCATAAGTATGAATTGTTTAAAATGGATGCATGTGAATCTATTTCTGATATGTTTACAAGATTTACTGATATAGTTAATGGTTTAAAAAGTCTTGGTAAATCTTATGATAATTCTGATCTTGTGAGAAAGGTTTTACGTTCCTTGCCTATGACTTGGGAAGCTAATGTGACTGCAATACAAGAGGCAAAGGATCTAAGTATCCTACCCCTGGAAGAATTATTGGGATCCTTAATGACTCATGAGCTTCAATTAAGCAACATATTGATGATGATGAGTCAAAGAAGAAGAGGACTATGGCTCTTAAGATTTCTAATATATGGAAGAGCCTCATGAATCTGAAGATGAAAGTGATGATGAGGACATGGCACTCATCACAAGGAAGTTTAAAAGATTCATGAAGAAAAGAAGTTTGAAAAGAAAAAGCCCTTTGCTAGAAAAGATAAGGACAAGGGCAAAGAAAAAGAAGTTATCTGTTTTGAATGCAAGAAGCCGGGACACTTTAAATCTGAATGCCCACAACTAAAGAAAGGTACCTGGAGATTCAAAAGAAGGCAATGATGGCCACATGGAGTGATTCGGAAAGCTCAAGTTCCGAAGAGGAAGAGAAGAGTGAAATGGCCAATCTATGCTTCATGACGGACAATGATGAGGTAAGTCCAAGTTTCTTGATGATTTTACTTTCGATGAGTTGCATAGTGCTTTTTATAAATTGATGGATGATTTTGCAAAATTAAGTTCAAAGAACAAAGATCTGAAAAATCGAATGCAAAATCTATTTTAGAAAATGAAAAGCATGTTGTAGAAAAAGAACTTTTGATAAAAGAAAATGAAAGCTTGAAAAATGAAGTTGATAGACTTAAACCTATAGTTGATAAATTTACTTTGAGCTCTATCAAACTTAATATGATTTTGGACAATCAAAAAGCTATTTTTGATAAAGCTGGATTAAGATATAATCCACTTAAAAAGCAAAAATCCTTAAAAAATTTTGTACATGCTGAAAAATCATCAAATATTACTTGTTTTAAATGTGAAAACAAAGGACATAAATCTTATATGTGTAAAACTCCACATGATAAAAGAAAAATGATTTGGGTTCCCAAAGGAACAATATTTATTGCATCTAACCATGAAGGACCCAAGAAGGCTTGGGTACCTAAAGTTAAGATATGAATATTTTGCAGGAGTATCTTACAACCATCAGACTAAAAAGAAAGTGGTACCTTGATAGTGGTTGCTTAAGACACATGATGGGTGACAAAGATCAATTCATCACCCTTAAATCGAAAAGAGGTGGAGTAATTACTTTTGGTGATAATGGTCAAGGCCATATCATGGGTATTGGTAAGATTCAAATTACTCCATCTACTCATATTGATAATATTTTATATGTTGATAGACCTAAGCATAATTTAATAAGTATTAGCCAACTGTGTGATAAAGTTTCAAAGTTTTCTTTGAAGCTTCTATTTGCACTGTTACTAATCCCATTAATAACAGCATTATTCTTGTTGGTAAATGCTATGACAATGTGTACTTAATTGATTTGAGTAATTTATCTCCAAGTAATCATTGCTTAGTTGCTAATAATGCTAAGATGAATGAGATTGGTTGGCTATGGCACCGTAGATTAGGTCATACAAGCACACC
>UESW01000783.1:0-22652 GCA_900491605.1 Calamus simplicifolius | reverse complement strand
ATGCTCATCTCGAATTCCCTGCATCAACTTTGCAAATTCTTGACAAAAGAATCGTTAGTAGCACCAAAAACAATATCATCAACATATTTGTACTACAAGTAAATCTTTACTTTATCTCTTTAAAAACAAGGTTTTATCAACATTTCCTCTTGTAAAATCATTTTCTATTAAGAATTTACTTAACCTATCATACCAAGCTTTAGGTGCTTGTTTCAACCATATAAAGCTTTGTGCAATTTAAAACGTGATTTGAAAACTCGTGATCTTCAACCTGGTGGTTGTTCTACATAAACTTCTTCATTTATAATTCATTAAAATGCGCTTTTACATCCATTTGAAATAAGTTAATATTCATATGACATGCAAATGCAAGTAATAGCCTAATGGCTTCTAATCTAGCTACAGGTGCACAAGTTTCATCAAAATCATGCCTTCTTGATTGATATCCTTTTGCAACTAATCTAGCTTTGTTTTCTATTACTAGGCCATTTTCATCAAGTTTATTTTGAAAACCCATTTTGATCCTATTACTGAATGATTTTTTAGGTCTTTCAACTAGTGTCCAAACATTATTTCTTGTAAATTAATTTAATTCTTCTTGCATTGCTAACATCCAATTATTATCTTTTTCAGCTTCTTCTATAGTTTTAGGTTCAATTTGTGATACAAATGCAAGATGATTACTGATTTCTCATATATGATCTAGTTCTTATACCTTGAGATGGATACCTATAATCAATTCCTTGGGATGACTATGGGCATATCTCCAGTCTCTTGGAAGATCTATATCATTATGATCAATATTGACATCATCTCCTTATGTGAATCATCATCTTTAGCTTCTTGCTCATGATCTGAAGATACTTCATATTAAGTTTTTCAAGATCTTTTTCAATTATGTTTGATCTTCCTCATCATCAAGCTTTTCAGATCCAGTTGCTAAAGATCATCAAACACTACATGATGGATTCTTCTACAATTAAGGTTTTCTTGTTAAAGATTCTATAAGCTTTACTAGTTGTGAATAACCTAGAAAAAATTCCTTCATCAGATTTAGCATCAATTTCTAAGTTGTTTTTACCATTATTATGAATAAAACATTTACATCCAAATGCATGAAAGTATTTTTATATTTGGTTTTCTTTCATTCCATAATTCATAAGGTTTTCTTTAATATTGGTCTTATTAAAGCTCGATTTAAGATGTAGCATGCTGTGTTAATAGCTTCCGCCCAAAAGTACTTTGGTAGGTTACTTTCGCATAGCATGGTACGGGCCAGTCTTCTAGAGTCCTATTTTTCCTTTCAACTACACCATTTTGCTGTGGAGTTCTAGGGGCTGAAAAATTATGATAATTCCATTTTCAGTGCAGAAATTTTCAAATAAGTGATTTTCAAATTCTGTTCCAGATCACTTCTTAGAGATACTATAGTAGTTTTTTCTCATTTGTGACTTTCTTGAAGAATTTCAGGATATCGAGAAAGTCTCATCTTTGTGAGCTAAAACATTACCCAAGTATATCTAAAATAATCATCTATAATCACTAGACCATATTTCTTTCCTCCTAGACTTTGTGGTTCTAGGTGGTCCGAAAAGATCCATGTGAAGTAGCTCTAAAGCCCTAGAAGTTGAAACAACATTTTTGGATTTGAAAGAACTTCTAGTTTGTTTTCCAAATTGACATGCATCACAGATTTTGTTATTTTCAAAATCTAACTTAGGCAAACCTTTAACTAAATCCATTTTAATTAGTTTTTGAAATAAGGGTATGCTTGCATGACCTAATCTACGATGCCATAACCATCCAAATATTATGTTAGCATGTCAGCAATTAGGCAATGACTACTTTCAGATATTTATCTAAGTCAACTAAGTACACATTGCCATATCTATAACCAGTAAAAACAATGCTATCATTAATGGAATCAGATACTATGCAAATAGAAGATTAATGAAACATTAAAATTCTTATCACATAGTTGGCTTATACTAATTAAATTATGCTTTAAACCATTAAATAAAGTACATTATCAATTAATATAGATGGAGTTATGCGAACTTTACCGAGCCCATAATTTGACCTTTACCATTATCGCCAAACGTCACAACTCCACCTTTCTTTTTCCAGGGTGATGAATTCATCTTTGTCATCCGTCATATGTCTTGAGCAGCCACTATCAAGGTACCACTTTCTTTGATCTTTTGGCTACAAGACTTCCTGCAACATAATTTAAACTTTGTTTAGGTACCCAAGCTTTCTTGGGTCCTTTATGGTTAGCAGCAACAAAAATTGTTCCTTTCGGAACCCATTTTCTTAGCTTTACATTTAACTTGTTGTTTTTTTTAACGTTTTGCATTCAAATGATTTATGACCTTTTTCATTACATTTTAAACAAGTTATATTACTTTGGTTGGCTTTTACAAAATATTCTTTAAAGATTTTTGTTCCTTAATGTGTTATACCTAAACCTGCTTGTCAAAAACAGCTTTTTGACTAGCTAAGATCATATTTAGTTTTGTTGAGCTTAGAGTAAATTTTTCAACAATGTCTTTATACTTTTTAACATCTTTCTTTAATAAATCATTGTCTTTAGAGATTGATTCTTCTAAGCTAAGTTTCTAATTGAACTTTTAAATCTTTTGTTGAGTTTTTAGTTCAGATTTCAATAAATCTATTTCTTGATTAATATTTTCTCTTCTTTCCTTAGTTCTTCTTTTTCATTAGTTAAGTTCTTAACTTCTAAAGCTAATTCATTTTTACTTTTAGTTAAGCTTATTATCATTTTCAAAACTTATACTTCTTTTTCAAAGATTTAAAATCAATCATCAATTAATTGAAAGCTTCAAACATTCATTAAATGTAATTCATCATTTGAGTTTTCAGAAACTTACCTCATTGTCGTGTCGTCGTTGTTGGCCATGAAGCAGAGATTGGCAACTTTTTTGTTCATATTCTTCCGATGAGGAAAGATTCATCAGACCATGTTGCCATGTATGCTTTCTTCTTTTTCTTGTAGGCCTTTTTCAGCAAAGGACAATCATATTTAAAGTGCCCTGCTTTTTGCACTCATAAATACCAAGGGCTCTTTTTCTTTTTCTTTCTCCTTGTCCTTTTTCTTATCTTTTTCTCCATCAATCTTGCTCCAAATTTCTTTTTATGAATGGCTTCTTTCTCATAAACCTTCTGAATTTTTTGGCCAAGAGAGCAGTTTCATCATCATCCTCATCATTACTTTCACTGTTGCTCTCTTCCATTTCTGCAGTCTTGAGGGCAAAGTTTCTTTCTTTTTGTTTCCTCAACATGCTGCTTCATCGTCAGCTCGTGGGTCATTAAGGATCCTAGAAGCTCCTCTAAAGGTAGTGCATTGAGGGTCCTTTGCTTCTTGGATAGTAGTGACTTTTGCTTCCCACGCTCTTGGTAGTGACCTAAGAATTTTGCGCACAAGGTCAGCATTAGAATAAATTCTACCAAGACTCTTTAAACCATTCACAATATCAGTGAATCTAGTGAACATGCATGTGATGGTTCAGTTTGTTCCATTGTAAACAATTCGTACTTATGAACCAAATATTTATTTTTGATTCCTTAACTGTTTGTTCCTTCATGAGTTATTTCCAACCTATCCCAAATTTCTTTTGCGGAATATGTTGAATAACGGTTGAATTCATTAGAGTCTAAGGAACAATATAAGATATTAATGGCTTTAGCATTTTAGTTGTGCCATTCTCCTATCATTATCATTCCAATCCCTTTCGGGCTTAGGAACAATAGTGCCATCAATAAGGTGTGTGGGTGTACTAGGTCCGTTTATATTACTCCCATAATTCATAGTCCGAAGCTTGAATGAATATTCTTATTCTAGCTTTCCAATATGAATAGTTTGTTCCATTAATAAAGGAGGTCGATTGTAGAATGACCTTCAGCAAAACATGAACCCACTTTGTTGCCATAAGGATCTTTAGCCTTGATCGTGAGATCAAATTCTAAATGAGCACTAGCTCTGATACCAATTGTTGGCCAGATGGCAACCCAAGAGGGGGGGTGAATTGGATTCTTTAAAAAATTAGCCCTTTTAAAATAGTTTCTTGAGATTAAGGAGGTCAAATACAAGATAACTATAAAGTGCAGTGAGTAGATAGAGATAGATAAAGAGTCAATGAGACCTGCAAACACCAAGATTTTATAGTGGTTCGGTGTATTCAACACCTACGTCCACTCCCAAGATCCTTGGGTCCCACTATAATCTCTCTAGATTACAGCCGAGTTGTTTTCCAAGCTCACAACTCAAACTTGTTGTTTTACCGGGTGCACACGAACCAGCTGGTTTTACTCGGGCTTACCAGCACAAAACCCTACGTTTTTTTCACGGGCTCACAACTAACCCAAGCTTAAACAAGCTTAAACGAGGTAAAACTACCTCCTCTAGTTAATCCCCCAGATTGAACTAGGCAAAAATAAGATGAGTATTGTGTGTGAATACAAAGCTCCTCAACGAGCAAATATACAAATTAAGAATAAAAGGTTAGAAAAGCCTGATTTGTAGATAGGTTGGCTTTTGATCTTTTCTTCTTTTCTTTTTTCTTCTCCTTGCTGGATTGAATCAAGCCTCAGCTCCGATTCTTGTGGTAGAAGCAGTTGAGAAGGGTTGAAAAGCAAGAAATGAATCTCCTTTCTTCCAAGTTGGGAAATCCTCCAAGACTTTTGATTTTGAACGCTTTGGAATCCTCTTGGGCCTTTTTGGAGGAGTGGATTTGAGCTAGAGGGTTTTCCTTTCAAGATTCAAGCTCACGGATTTTTTTTGAAGTGGGATTTGTCTATCCAGATTTGCTCTTTGTTTTTCAGATTTTTCATTTTTCTCTCTTCTCTTTTTTTTTTTTTTTTGAACAATAGACTCCCGTCTATAGATTTCTTTTACTCTTTTGGAATCAAAACTAACCGTTGGAGTGTACCTTCTATCAAAAATATCCGTTAGAAATGAGTAAAAATAGAAAAGTTACCGTTAGAGCTGATCTGGCAACTTCGTTTTTCGTTCCAAGTGGATTGGAGTCGACTCTAACTTTCTGGAGTCGGCTCTAGCTCGAGGCGTTTTAAACTGATATTTCCGGAGTCTCTGGCTTTTCTGGGGTCAACAAGAAACTTTTTCAGAGTCGACTCTAACTTACCCAGAGTCGACTCTAGGTTGGAGCCAGAAAAATTGACTTTCTGCTTCGTTTGTGAGAGTCGACTCTAACAGTCTCGGAGTCGACTCTAACGACCGTGCCAGTTCCGGAGTCGGCTCTATGATTCTCGGAGTCGACTCTAATGTCTGCAATTCTTACTAGACATTAGATTCGATCCAGAACACATTGTAATTCTTGATTTTGATCTTTCAAAAGTCTTATAGGCTGAAACACTAAATCAAAATCATCAGAGCCTTCAAAAATTATACTCAATTAGTTTTGTTAATCTCAAAATCATCAATTGGGTAACACAACTAATCTAGCCTTATTTCTAATACCAATCCATTTTCATCCAATTTATTTCTAAAAACCCATTTAGATCCTATTATAGGGTGGTTTTTAGATCTATCTACTAGGGTCCCAAACTTAGTCCTAGTGAATTGATTTAACTCTCCTGCATTGCTAACATCCAATAACTATCTTTTCTCAGCTTCCTCTATAGTTTTAGGTTCTATATGAGATACAAATGCAAGATGATTATTGATATTTCTCATTGATGATCTAGTCCTTACACCTTGAGATGGATCACCTATGATTAGGTCCTTAGGATGACATAAGCATATCTCCAATCTCTAGGTAGATCTTTATCATTATGAGCAGTATCAATACCATCATCCTTAGGTGAGTCATCATCCTTAACTTTAGGTTCTTGATCTGAAGATACATTTAATTTTCAATATCTCTTTCAATCAAGATGTATCTTCCTCATCATCAATTTTATCTGAACTTGATGCTAAAGACTCATCAAACACTATATTATGGATTCTTCTACAATTAAGCTTCTCTTATTAAATACTCTATATGCCTTGCTAGATGTAGAATATCCTAGGAAAATACCTTCATCAGACTTTGCAAAACTTCCTAAGATTATCCTTACCATTGTTATGAATAAAACATTTACAACCAAATGCATGAAAATAACCTAAATTTGGTTTCCTATTATGCCATAGTCATTGGGGTCTTCTAAGGATAGGTCTAATTAGGGCTCTTTAGGATGTAAATGCTGTGTTTATAGCTTCCGCCCAAAAATATTTGGAAGTTGGCTTTCACATAGCATGGTATGGGTCATGTCTTCTAAAGTCCTATTCTTTCTTTCTACAACTCCATTTTGTTGCGGTGTTCTAGGTGCTGAAAAGTTATGATGTATGCCTTTTTCAAAACAGAATTTTTTAAATAAGTGATTTTCAAATTCAGTTCCATGATCACTTCTAATAGACACTATGGTAGTATTTTTCTGATTTGTGACTTTCTTAACAAATTTTAGGAATATTGAGAAAGTCTCATCTTTGTGAGCCAAAAACATTACCCAAGTGAATCTAGAGTAATCATCTACTATCACCAGACCATATTTCTTTCCTCCTGGACTTGTGGTTCTAGTAAGTCCAAAAGATCCATGTGTAGTAGCTCTAGTGACCCTAGTAGTTGAAATAACATCTTAGATTTGAAAGAGGTTCTTGTTTGTTTTCCAAACTGACATGCATCACATATTCGATTATTTTCAAAATTTAAGCTAGGAATACCTTTAACTAGATCCATTTTCAATAATTTAGAAATTAGGTGTGTGCTTGCATGACCTAATCTACGGTGTCATAGCCAACCAATCTCATTCATCTTAGTATTATTAGCAATAAGCAATGATTACTTGGAGATAAATTACTCAAATCAATTAAGTACACATTGCCATAACGTTTACCAACAAGAATAGTGCTGTTATCAATGGGATTAGTAACAGTGCAAACAGAAGCTTCAAAGGAAATTTGAAACCTTTGTCACACAGTTGGCTAATACTTATCAAATTATGTTTAAGTCCATCGACATATAAAACATTATCAATATGAGTAGATGGAGTAATTTGAATCTTACCAATACCCATGATATGGCCTTGACCATTATCACCAAAAGTAACTACTCCACCTCTTTTTGATTCAAGGGTGATGAATTGATCTTTATCACCGTCATGTGTCTGAGCAACCACTATCCAGGTACCATTTCTTTTCAGTCTGATGGCTGCAAGACACTCCTGCAAAACATTCATGTCTTAATTTTAGGTACCCAAGCCTTCTTGGGTCCTTCATGGTTAGATGCATTAAATATTGTTCCTTTGGAAACCCAAATCATCTTTCTCTTATATGTGGAGATTTACACATATAAGATTTATGTCCTTTGTTTCCACATTTAAAACAAGTAATATTTGATGATTTTTCAGCATGTATAAAATATTCTTCAAAGATTTTTGCTTTTTAAGTGGATTATATCCTAATCCAGCTTTATCAAAAATAGCTTTTTGATTATCCAAAATCATATTAAGTTTGATAGAGCTTAGAGTGAATTTATCAACTATCGGTTTAAGTCTATCAACTTCATTTTCAAACTTTCATTTTCTTTTATCAAAGTTCTTTATCTACAACATGCTTTTCATTTTCTAAGGATAGTTTTTGCATTTGATTTTTTAAATCTTTGTTCTTTGAACTTAAGTTCGCAAAATCATCCATTAATTCATAAAAAGCACTATGCAATTCATCGAAAGTAAAGTCATCAAGAAAACTCGGACTTACCTCATCATGCCTGCCATGAAGTATAGATTGGCTATTTCACTCTTTTCTTTCTCTTCGGAACTTGAGCTTTCCGAATCACTCCATGTGGCCATCATTGCCTTCTTTTTGAATTTCCGGGTGCCTTTCTTTAGTTGAGGACATTCAGATTTAAAATGACCCGGCTTTTTACATTCAAAACAAATAACTTTTTTTCTTTGCCCTTGTCCTCATCTTTCTTACAAAGGGATTTTTGTTTTCAAACTCTTCTTCTTCATCAATCTTTAAATTTCCTTGTGATGAGTGCCATGTCCTCATCATCACTTTCATCTTCAGATTCATGAGGCTCTTTCATGTATTCAGAAATCTTAAGAGCCATAGTCCTCTTCTTTTTGACTCATCATCATCAACATGTTGCTTAATTTAAAGCTCATGAGTCATCAAGGATCCCAATAATTCTTCTAAGGGTAGGGTACTTAGATCCTTTGCCTCTTGTATTGCAGTCACTTTAGCTTCCCAAGTCCTAGGCAAGGAACGCAAAACCTTTCTCACAAGATCAGAATTATCATAAGATTTACCAAGACTTTTTAAACCATTAACTATATCAATAAATCTTGTAAACATATCAGCAATAGATTCACATGCATCCATTTTAAATAATTCATACTTATGAACTAGCATGTTAATCTTAGATTCCTTGACTTGATTTGTTTCCTATGGGTAACCTCAAGTCTATCCCAGATTTTCTTAGCAGAAATGCAAATAGATATACGATTGAATTCATTTGCATCTAATGAGCAGTATAAACATTCATTGCTTTGGCATTAAGTTGTGCCAATTTTTTATCATGTTCATCCCATTTCGTTTCCGGTTTAGGAATCTCCATGCATTAATCTAGCAATGGGTGTGTGTGGTCCATTGACTATAATGCTCCATAGATCATAGTCAAGTGCTTGAATAAAAATTTTCATTCTAGCCTTCCAATAACCATAGTTTGAACCATTAAACAAGGGTGGTCTATTAGTAGATTGGCCTTCGGAAAAAGATGAACCAGCTTGAGTTGCCATATGAATTTTTGACTCTTGATCGTTAGATCAAATCAAATGAGCACTAGCTCTGATACCAATTGTTGGTCCAGATAGCAACCCAAGAGGGGGGGTGAATTGGGTTTTTCAAAAATTTAAACTCTTTTGAAAAATAATCCCCAGCGAAAATAAAAACTTAGATTCACACAAATTAAAACAGAATATGCACAAATAGAGAGTTAAAGATAAAGAGACAATCACGGTAAACACAGGAGATTTTATAGTGGTTCGGTGTACCTACACCTACATCCACTCCCAAGTACCTCTTGGGTCCATACTATAATCAATCTGATTACAGCAGAGTTGTTTTGCAAGCTCACAACTCGAACTTATTATTTTCCCGGGTGCACAATGAACCCAGCTGGTTTTCAAGGCTCACCAGCACAAAACCTAACACCACAAGCTAATGCTTGCACAAGGCTAACAGCCTCAACTGAATCAATCACCAGATTGACCCAGCAAACAATTTGTTTTACAAGATAAACAGCTCCTCCTATGAGCAAATATACAATAATGAAACAAGAATACAAGGATAGGAATCAAAGCCTGATTCGCAGATCTTGGTGGCTTCTTCCTCTCTTCCTTTGAATGGATCTTCCTTTAAGATGCTCTTGAGACTCAGAAGATCAGAAAACTAGGCTTCTTTCTTTCCTTGAGATTTCTTCGAAATAGAACAACAAAAGCTTGGAATCTCTCTCTTTTATTTTGAGGAATCAGTATGATCTTTCCTTATGAGTTTTTCCTCTTTTCTCTTTTGATTTTTCTGATGGATTTCACAGATTTCTCTCTATTCTTTTCTTTTTGTCTCTCTTTTTTTTTCTTTTGTCTCTCTTGTCTCTTCTATTTTTGGATGTAGCAAACCTCTTCTTATAGATCTCGATTAATCCATAAATAGTTTAAAACTATCCGTTAGAAATAAGTGTAAGAAGGATTAGAATCAAAAATAGCAATAGCCGTTGGGATTAAAAAAAAATAAAGATAAAATTTAGAGTCATTCTGACAGTTCTGAAGTCGCATCTGACATTCTGGAGTCGGCTCTAACTTTTTTGGAGTTGGCTCTAACTTGAAAATCTTTAACCTGCTTGAACTGGAGTCGTCTCTGACTTTTCTGGGGTCGACACAAAAATCTTCTGGAGTCGACTTAACAGTCTGGGAGTCGACTCTAAGTCGTGGCCTGAAAAAACCATCGTTCTGTCTTTTCTGTTGGAGTCAGCTCTAAACAATCCCGGAGTCGACTCTAAGTCCGTGCCGATTTTTGGAGTCGACTGGGCCATTCCATGTGTCGACTCTAATGTCTGCAAACTTACCTTGACATTAGATTCGAACTAGAACTTAATTTCTCTTATGATTTTGATTAATAGAACATATCATAAACTAAAAAATTAAACCAAAATCATTAGTAACTTCAAATGTTATACTCAAATAGTTTTGTTAATCATCAAAATCCTCAATTGGGTCAACATAGCCGCTCCCAAGTGACTGAGCTCCTCCTGGACCTCAGGCACGACTATTTGCGAAATGAGCTGCTTCACCTAGCGTCCATCACTCAGGATGGAGTCCCGAGGTGGCGTCGGCTCGGCTCTACTCCCCTCGGCGATCCCGGCGGGCTCGGGCTCAGCGTGCGCGAGGCTGCCCTCCGACACCTCTTCCGGGAGTGGGCTTGCCGCTGAGGGCCCCTCTCCCTAGCTTCGTTCTGCCTCTGGTGGGGTTGGCTCGGCAGGCATCTAGGGCTCCTCTGTCACCCCCTCGACCCTCACCTCCTCCGGTGGGGTATCGGCTGTCAAATCCACCTCCAATGCGGTCGGAGGCACTCGGCGCTTGGGTGGCGGGGAAACTCGCACCACCGGACGCTTAGGGGCCAGGGCCTGCTGCACCTCACTTGGCCCTCCCTGGGCCCTCATCCTCTTGATGGTGGCCTTCCTGAGCTTGGCGGTTGGGAGCTTTATCACTGCGCAATGCCGGTCGGAGTTAACAAAAAAAAAAAGAGAAAGAAGAAAGAAAAAATGGGAGGAGGAAATTTGGCTAAGTGTAGAATGGCTGCTACTCACCATCCCGAGTGGAGACCCCCATGAGTTGGAGATTCTCCTCCGTCAGGAGCCGATTACATTTGGGGATGTTGGCCGTTAACAGCTGCCCCAGTGTTTCTTTGTCCTCCAGGAGTATGGTGGAATTCATGTTGGGCTGAAGGTCGGGGTCCCCCCACCTGGGTTTGACTTGGTCGAGGTCGGAAAAAAGAACCAAAATTTTCATCCCTTTATGGAAGAGGGGAGGAACAACTTGAGGACGCGGCCGGGTCGGGGCTGAAACACCCACCAACCCACTTGCTGCCGAAGGGTGTAGAAGGCTCAGAAGAGGGAGATTCTGGGTGCGATAGAGTGGAAATGGCATAGGACGATGAAGGCACAAACAGTTCGGAGGGAGTTTGGGACTAGCTGGGTGGGGGTCAAGGAATAATAGTCGAGAAGGTTGATAAAAAAGGGGTGGAAAGGTAAGCGGAGGCCTAACTTAAAAGATATTTCATAAACGGCTACTCGGTCGGGTCGGGAAGAGACCACCTTGTCATCGGGGGTCGGGAAGAAGAGCCCGACGTCTTGGAAAATTTGGTAACGGGTCCTGAGGTTAGCCAAGTCTTGACCTGTTACCATGGAGGCGGTCCCCATCGGGGATTCCGCTCCCACCCTCTGAGAGGTGCCGTGGCCGCCCGACGCCTCTGTACCGGAGCCCTGTGGGCAGCTCACCGTGGAAGGATTGGATTGCGGTCCTCTGGATCGAAGGACCACGTGGGAGGGGGAGATGAAGAGGCGTGAAGCCTCGAGGGGGAGATTCGGTCCTCGGGGTCGACAGATGAGGACCAAGAAGGAGAAGAAGCCATAGTAGAAGTTCAAAGAAAGAAAAGGAAGGTCTAGGAGGGACAGGGAGCTAACCTGTGACAGAAATGGCGAAAACTGGTTCTTGGGTTGCAGAGGAGGTCGAAGGCCAGAGGAAGACGATGACGGTTTGAAGCAAAATGACGAGACTCGGCCTTCACTCGGTTTTATCAAGTTTCAAATTGTCATGCCTCACCTGCCCAGCCACACAGACTCCCGCCATAGGCTGGGTCACCTTGGTAGGCGCTCGACGCGTGGGGCGTTTTGCCTTCAGCCAATGACGGGACACCGCTGATGTCAGTGTCATGATAGCAATGATGGAGACAGCTTTTTGTAGGCTTTGAGAAGGCACCCCCACCTCGAGGCCGATCTCGAAGATCGCACGAACGGCAGAGGCCGCCCCATCGTATCCCTCAGATCGTTGCGCAAAATTGTCGCCGTGCCCAAGGACACATGCCCATAGGTAGTTGACGGTAGGTGGGGATCAGCCACTTGGAAGGTGACACCCCTTTCGCCTTGTTGAGGTGGGCCCGCTTCGTCTCAAGGGCGAGGGGGCATCTGATGTGACTGATCCAATGTCGTTATAGTTAACGGTGAAGATGGCTGACAGAACTCCCTCCTTGCCCCTCCGAAGTCCCTTCGGCCTCTGGGGTTCCCTTGGCCTCCGAGGTCCCTCGGACTCCGAGGTCCTTCGGCTCCGGACCTTCGAGGTCCTTAGGCCTCGGCCTCGGACCTGCGTCTCCTAGGCCTCGGCCTCGGACCTGGCATCCCCTCGGCCTCGGCCTCGGACCTGGCGCTCGGACTCCCGCGTCGGACTTAGCGTCCCCTCAGCCTTGGATCTCATGTCTCGCTGCCTCGAGCCTCCTGACACACCCACGTGGTCCACCAACTGCCTATGGCGGTCACGTGGTCCACTACCGCCTGCAATGGCCACGTGATTGCTACTCGTCTGCAACAGCACATGGTCGCGCCCGTAACATGTGTCTGGCATGATCAGGCCCTCCTGCCATCTGTAGCACCGCGCTTAGCAGATGGCAGGTGGGGCAAGGAACCTCTGACATGCTCAGTGTCGATTGCGATCTATCGCTGTCAGCCTTGCCACCCCACCGCTATAGGACAACGGCACCTTGAAATCAGCCGTCTTTTGGAAGCAGGTAAAGGAACCCTCGAACAGGTATAAAAGTCCACACTCACGACGAGAAGGGGATCCTAAACTAAAGTTCTCTAGTTCTTTATGCTAGTATACTCTTGTCTGTTCCCAAGTTGCTAACTTGAGCATCGGAGGGTCTCCACCGGAGCATCTGGTCTTCGGGACTTCTTTGCAGGAACACTTCGAGGAGGAGGCTCTTCGTTCTCAGCATTGAAGGAGAGTGACTTGGCGTCAACAAGTACCTATATAGGATAAAAGAACCTAAATAATAACTTTCTACCTAGTCTTCTTGGATGAGTTTCTAGGTTATAACAAATAGCATCGAGTAGACTCAGTTGGTCCATGTGGACTAAGGGATATTGCAGATGGGTTCTATGTAATTGTGATTGAATTCGATTGAATTTAGATATGAACCTTTATCTTTATGAGGACATTATGGCTTGGACAAAGGGCATAAATGAGAGCTCATACTAGCTAGCATTTAGTTCTATAGCTGTATATATCAAGAAGATCCTCAGTACTTATAAAAGATCAAGGAGCCTAAATAATAACTTTCTATAATAACAACAATAAATTCTTAATCTTAAATTAGTCGGGGTTGGCTATATAAATCCTTATTCTCCATTCAGCTCTATTTTAAGCCATATTTTTTGTAAGATGCAAAAATTCTAATTTTGTAAGATGCAAAAACTCTTTTACACAGATGTATCTTTAAGCCTACATTGCACATATTAAAACTATCTAAGTTATCGTTCCCTTAATTTATCCTTAGTTGAAGCTATCTCTATCATTTTATAAAATATTTTATTTTATTTTTTATTTTTTCTTATATTACCATACATTATCTTAACATTTTTATTTTTGCCACATTCATATATACATGTATTTTTTAAATTATTCAACATTCTGTACCATAAAGCATAAATAGTCTTATAGCTATTCTATAAATTTTTCTTCAACTTGGTAGGTACCTTACAATCACATAATATTTCAATTTCACTTCTTCATTTTATTTGATCTGCTTTAAACTTATAGACAACACCATTCTTAATCTATTCTTCCTTATGAATAATCGATCCTAAATACTAAAAATTATCATTTTTAATAATTTCATGATCCTCAATTTGTATTCTACATTCATCTTTATTTTTAATTATATTAAAATTGTATTCTATGTATTCTATCTTTATCGTACTTAACCTAAAACTTTAGATTTTAATACATTTTGTCATAGTTCTAACTTACTATTAATTCTAACTTTAGTTTCATCTATTAGTATTATATCACCTATAAATAATATGCACTATAGAATATTATCTTGAACATGTCTTGTAAGCTCACCTATAACTAAATCAAATATATAGAGAGTAATTAAGAGCAGATCCTTGATGTAAGCTACTATAATAAAAAATTTACTAGTGTTACTGCTAATAGTTTTTACACTAGTAAATGCACCATCATACATATCTTTATACTTAATAGGTACTCCTTTCTTTTCTAGCATTCACCATAAGATTTTTTTGGAGACTGTATCATATGCTTTTTTAAAATTAATAAAAACCATATGAAGATCTTATTTTTTTGCTCTATATATTTCTATTAACCTTTTAAGAAGAAAAATAGCTTCTATGGTTGGTCTTTCTGGCATTAAAAAAAATTGATTCTCTGATATTTTTATAGTACATCTCAACTTATGTTCAATTACTCTCTCCCAAAGTTTCATAGTATGACTTATGAGTTTGATACCACAACAATTAGAGCAATTTTAAATATCTTTTTTATTCTTATAAATTAGTAGTATAATACTCTTTCTTCATTCACTAGGCATCTTTTTAGTTTTTAAAATTTTATTAAATAAATTTATCACCTATATTACTCCAGTATCACCTAAACATTTTAAAACTTTTATAAGAAAGTTATCACATTATATATCTTCACCTACTTTTTTTATAGCCTTATTTACTTCAGATATTCTAATTCTACAAGTATACACCATAACTTTATCTTTAATAAAATTAATAGGGCATCTTAAATTATCTAGCATAATTTTTATTTAATAATAACTTTCTAACTAGTTATTTTGGGTGAGGTCTTGAGTTGTGATAACATGTTTCAAAGATCCCTCCTATTTTCTATGGATCAGACATAGAACATCAGAAATTATTCTTGAATTATTTAGAAATTTATAAATGGCTTCACCATAGTAATCCTTTATGAAGTTTAATTTTTCTTATGAGCACATCAGTCAATATCTATTTCATCACCAATTGATCTTCCCAGCCCATGCAACTTAAGCATGCATAGCACCAAACAAAAAGCTCCTTGAAGAATTATTTATCTAGTTGTGTGAAACAACATTCAAGGGACCATTTGACATCTTTATTACCTTTTTATTTTTGTTCCTCTAAAATATTCCAAATGGAGATTTATATGGAAGACAATGTCAATATAGGCATAATGATTGAATTAATACAAACCCATGAGGATTATCTAAGTCTAGCATCTAGGTTAAGACATAAGACTTGATTCAGTTTTTGAGAATTGAGTGCAATTGATGTTTGGGTATGTGATGTAGCTGGAATGCCTGACCATCCCAATTTATGGAAATTGACTTTAATTATCAGTTGTGTATTGGTAGTTTGGCTCAACATTTGGGCCATTTTACTGAGCTTGAGCTTGTCCTTCAAAAAAGGGTCTAATTGAAAGCTGTACTTGAGCAAGGATATCTAGTTTTGGTTGAGCTTAATGTGATTGAGTCTAGCCTAGTATAATGGATGAGTTAGAGGGTTGAATTTGACTTGATTAATTATAACTAGATCCAATCAAACTGAATGATTGAACCAGTGTTTTGATTTTGATTTAGTTTATAGAGTCTGAACTCAATCAGGCTAAATGGTTGATGTATTTGACTTGACCCATAAAGATTAGACACAATCAAGCAAGATTGTTGAGTTAGAGTATTGATTTAGCTCTACCTATCCTACAAATTGGGCTTGATTGAGTTAAATAGCTGAGTCAGGAAGCTACATTTGACTTAACCTAAAATAATTAGACTTAATTAGTAGAATAATTATGCTTTATCAATAAGAGCAATATACCAAGACTCTTCAACTGTTAAATCATGCCCAGGATTAGCTAAGTAATGTACTAGAAGTCTTCCACATTAGCGTAATGTGCCAGGATTAATGAATAGTGTAATGATGTATCAAGAGTCTTCGACATTGAAGCAATGTGCTAGGACTTTTTAATAGTGGAGTAATATATTGAGACTCTTCAACAGTTGAGTAATATACTGGGATTCTTTAGTAGATGAGTAATGCATTAGGATTCTTCTTTAGTAATAGGCAATGCATCAAGGTTCTTCAATAATTGAGTAATGCATTGAGACTCTTTATCTATTGAGTAATGTTCTAGTTCCCTCTAACAAGTCAGTAATACCCTGAAACTATTCAATAGTTAAGTGATGCACTAAGATTCTTCCACATATGTTGAGAACTTGAGCTTGATTGTTGATAATTGGACTGGTTAGTTGGTCTTGAATATTGAATCAAACTCGATCATTAGTTATTTTACCTATCGATCGAGGCTAAGTATTGAACTGACCCAACTAGTATCAATAAGACTTATTGGGTTACCTAATTTGGGATAACTGAATGTACTGGTTGAGTTTAAATTTAGTCTAATTTAAGATTTAGGCTCAATTGATTATTAGCTATGAAAAATCAGGCCCAATGGTTGGTCTAAAAGACAATATTTTAGGTACAATGGGATACAATTGATGAATTTGTCTTGATTCACAATAGTTGAACCTAAATTAGTGTTCAAAACATGCCTATAAGGATTTGGGTCATCAAATTGGACCAATGGAATAATGATTTAGTTTCCAAGTCAACTCATCTGCTCCAAAGTAATATGCTCCTCATCACTGCTGCTTGTACATTCTGAGTTGATGATTAAAATTACCTTAAACATAAAAATCTTAGAGGAGATATGAATATGAATATTAAAATTTATGGTAAAATTTGTATCCATGTTTAGATAGATTTGAATGTAAAAATGGATGAATGAATATTATTTAATTCATTTTTATCCCTGAGTCAACCCATCGGCTATTCATATAAATATTAAAATTAATGGCAAAATTTGTATTCATATTTAGATAGATTTGAATGTGAAAATGGATGAATGAATATTATTTAATTCATTTCTATCCTTATCTATAGGCATTAAGTTGGATAATCACTTGAAGATTTATACAAAATTAATCTCCATTTATTTATCATATCCTACTAATTATAAGCAGATTTAGATGATTTACTCATGTCAAAGCATTTTTGGTGCTTTATATGCTCGAGCCTCTATTGCCCCTTAGCCATAAGCAAAGAGGGCAAAAGAAGATCGATAATAGATGAAGAAAAAATGTTATATATCTCCTACAACAAAGCTTCTATTTGCTATCGTGTTAATTATCTTTCTCACAGCACCAGGTTTATATGTTATCCAGTACATTAATTATATTATTTTTATTCATTCAGTTTGTTTCATCTTTGATAATTCAATTTTATGATTTATTAATTATTTTGTGAGCTATTAAATAAATCAAATTACTTACTTTGAGAAAAAATGATTTAGATTATCAACCAACTAGTTCTACAAAATATTTTACATTATAAGAATATATTAGATTCATTTTATCATCAAAATTATGATATAAGCTTCTATTTTTTTTATATTGAATAATGGATGGAGTCATTCATTCATGGGGCCAAGGGAAAAGGCATTCATACTTTTGAAATAATGTTTCTTGGTAATAAATAAGAATAGACTCAATTAAACCAATTTTCTTTAAGAAACAATTGTTATATTATTTATAAATATCTCTGATATGTATATATATATTGTAAATGTGGTTTGATAACATCTCATTGATTTGCAGCTGGAGCTCAAGTTGGGGAGATAGCATGCCTCGCATTATGTATAAGCAGTGACAAATGCCAAGATTATTGCGAAAGTGTGGGGTGGATTGGTTTATCCCAATGTGTTCAGCAAGGTCCTAATGGCCGATGGCTCTGTTGCTGCAGAAGGTATTAAATTAAGCAAAAGAAAAAGCCCAAGGCCTCCAAAAGTGAATCCATTCCTCAAGCTATAGAACGTTCCCTTTATATGAAATTGCTAGAAATAAAGCCGAGCACGGAGTCTTACTTCTCGTTTTTTTCTTTGATTTTTCTTAGTATATAAATATAAGTAGTGTCTCGATCGGTTATTGTTTATGGTGTGCTTGGGAGCATGAGGATTGCAATCTTCTTTATTTGATCTCTGATGAGTCGTAGTTTGATAATAAAATAAGTTGTTTTATTTTTATTATTTTTGTGTTGCTTACAAAAATACAATAAGAAGATCAAAAATGTTTCATATTAAATCTTTCTCTCATGTGATCCGAAAGAAAATCATGTACATCCCAAACTTTCTCTCTCTACTATTTCCACTTTTATTATAAAAGTAATCTTCTTTTGAGAAAAAAAAAAAAGGTCAAGAGATAATTACTCAACTTGCCTGATATCATATGGTGTATGTATGTATGTATGTATATATATATATATAGTTGATGAATTGAGCAGTAGGAGAAGCAAGCATTGCAACAGTTATAATTCTTTTCCTTCAAAGTATTAGTATATAAATTAAAAGATTTTTTCTTTCATTTTATTCAATTGCACAAATAACACCGTATGCATTGCAACAGTTATAATTCTGTAAATAATTTTAGAGTTCTTTCAAATTATAATCAAATACAAGAAAAAGATAATAATAGCAACTAGCTTTAATTTCAAACTAGTTGGATCGATTATATAAATTTTTTTCTTCATTTCACTCAATTAGAGATAAAAAAAATATCTCTTCTCAAATTATCTTGCAGACAAATCCAACCATACTTGCACAACCACGCTTGCACAAGTCAATGTTAGACACATGTGTAAGAGATTTATCTCGATGATGGATAGGAAATAGGATCAAAGTTCAAGATACTGACAGGATCAAGCCTGGACCTTATCCATAATACCCTCCTCAGTTGCCATCCTTGTCATTGTCCTCGACACTGTGTCCATATCTAAAACAGCATATTTTGAAGGAAACTAAACCTTTTGTTATTCTAAATAATATTTATCTTTGATAACCATTGTCACATCCATGACCTTTCTGCTGATTTTACTCGTTCGTAAATGGAAGCTGGCTTGTAAAGCATTGTGACTAGGGATGGAATGGGGCCAAGTGGCCCATGGGCCGGCCCAAGCTTAATCAAAAAATATAAGGGTTAGGCCATGAATTTTAGTTCATAGGGCTCAAGCTAGGCTTGAATTTCTAAGTCTGTTCAAATTTTGAGCCAGAACTAGACTCAGGAAAAATAGATCGAACCTAGTCCAGCCCAAATATATAATTGTATACAAAATAAATAAATAAATATAAAATTTGGTTTCTTAAAAAGTCTGTGAAGGGACTGAACTAGAGACCCATTCAGATAGGTCTGCCAACTTCTCTTTTTGAACCATATCCCTAAATATATTGTATATGTTATAGAATTATAATAAATAAAAGAAAGAATATCAGGCTAGGCTCAGGCCTTTAAAGAATATTATCGGATCGGGCCCAGACTAACAATAGCTGACCTGACTTCGAGCCGGGCTAGACCCAAGTCGGCCCAACCCAATGCCTCAGACAGCTCCCACCCCTAATTGTGCTACATTCACCCATGCATGCCCTCATGTGCTCACATATATAACTTTGTCTAATTTAAGGTAATGAGGTAAGGAATGCAACGTAAGCAAAAGTGATGATTAATAAAAATTCAAAAATGATGGTATATGAAATAAGGAGACAGTGAAAATGAAAGAGGGAAAGAGAAGTGAGTGCAAGAACCAGCAGGCTTATGAGTCAGGAGATGATTGATAATACCAGAACTAACTGCATGCAACAAGAAAAGGCAACACAGCTAATAATACTAGTGCCAGATACAAAAAAAATGCACATTAATACTAACTCATAAATCATCTCATCCTCCAGACTCAAACTTGATACAAAACATTAAGGCGGATAATACAAAACCTAGGTGGCAAAGGCAGAAGTAATTTAAAATGTTGCATGATCATAAAAAGAAAAAATAAAAAGCTATTAGAGAAGAATGAGCTGAACAGTATCAGATTAGAACGAGGCATACATCAATTACATGCAACAGAGAAGCAAAATTGATGAGGGCATCATTCTCAAAAAAGAAGAAGAAAATGCACACAATGTTAGAGTAAGGAAAGAATCAAATTTTTTGTTCTATGAATATCCCTCTGATAGAGGATGATTGCTGAAATATAATACATGAAGGTAAATACTAAATAGTACAAGAGATAGAATGCAAAACAAGTAACTAAGTAACATAACAGATGCCTCAGCCAATATAGATGGAAGTTTGAATGCTCACTGCCATATCCATTAGATATCATCAATATGGATAGGGAAGACAAGTTGAAGCCTTTGATTTAGCAACAAAACTGGAAGGGAAGAAGTTGGATATATCAGATTGGCCATTTATCCAAGAATGTTTTGGGGCACCACAAATCACCTGGAAATTATCGTACATCAAGGGAATGTTTTGATGGGTTAAACCACTCCATCGACTCCACCACCCTCCGGCGATCCCTCCGAGCATCTTCCTCTCCGGCACCACAGCCCATAGGTGTGGACGACACCCCGAGACTATGGTAGCCTCTGCCGATCGACGATCCACCGCATCCGCCGCTGGCCGAACGATGAGGTAAGTCCTCCTTGTTTTTCTGCCTTTCAATTGGTATCAGAGCCACCTCGCCGGCCATCGCTGCCATTGGGCTGATGACCGGCAAGGGAGGAGGGTGTCGAACAAGCCACGGCGGTCAGCCACCGCCTGTCCCCCGCTGCAGCCATGGGTGCTACAGCGAAGAAGAAGAAGAAAAAAATTTGGAAACGGGTCACCAGACCCTCTCCGACGGCCGGCGCTGCTTGGATTGTTGCCAGAGCGTTTCCTGGAGAGCCTCCCGATCGCCGAAGGAACGGAACAGCCTCCCGCGCAGCGAAGAGGAAAAGGACCGTCGAATTTATCGATGGCATCATCCGTAAATTCGATGAAGTTCAGGGCCTTTTTCACCAGAAAAATAATAAAAAAGGGAGCTTCTATTTGTACCGCTCAAATTGCTCATTGCATTCTTCAAAATTTTTAAAAAAATTTAATTTCTAAACTGTCCTTAAAACCCTTGCCCCTCAGGCTTTCCCTCCTTTCCCGTTTGCTCCTGCAGCCCCCCCCCCCCCCCCCCACGGCTTCCCCTCCTTCTCCGTTTGCTCCAGCAAATCCCCCTTCTCCTTTCCTCCTCCGTTTGCTCCGATGAACCCCCTTGGTTCACTTCGGTAGCCCCTCCCGGCTTTTCCCGCTTCCCGTTCGCTCTGCGCCTCTTCGAGCACCGGGGCAAAGAAAAGTTGGGGAGGAGGGTCGGTGCTCGGGAGGGGCAGAGAAACATTTGGTACATTCATCCAACTAACAAAATTATTCTCTTGAAGTAGTGCTGGATTGAAGGTAGGGTAGCTTTAAGAATCGTATGAGTGGTTCCCTGGTTCGTCCTCTTTGCCTTGCTTTAAGATTTGTGCTCCGGCTATCTTCCTCTTTGATCTCCAGCGATCTTCGTCGACTGGGTGCGTGCCTCTCCTCTGCCCGTCGTCCCGCCTTCCTCCGTCTCCCTATGGCTTTCGATTTGGCTGAGGAGGTTCGAATTCATCGGAGAAAGGCTCAGGAGTCTGGGTTCAAATGGGTATCATCGTCTCCCACTCCATTGGAGGTGGCGAGGCTGGAATCCAAATTTCCGGATGTTGTTCGGGTCTCGGTGCCATTGCTGGAAGAGGAGGCGGCGGGGTGGCAGTAGTGTGCTGTAATGACCCGTTCTTTCTCTAAATGGGTGCCGGCTGAAGCCTATATCAGGGAGTTCAGACGTGCCAAAATTTCTGGAGTCATCGTCCCGGTTTCCCTGGCTTTCCGCTGCCACATATTTCGATTTGAAGACCTAAAGGCAGTTGATTTGGTCCTCAATCGCCCGTGGGTGATCAATGGACAGATTATTGGAACTGAAGCATGGCGTCAGGAATTTTTTATGGCCGAGCATTCCATCTCCTCTGCGCTGATTTGGATGAGGATGCCTAGCCTTCCAATGGAGTTCTGGAAGGAGGAAATTCTCAGAGTTATCTCGGAGCAAGCAGGGTCCTTTTGCTGTGTGGATGCTGCTACATTGTCAAGGACCAGGGGAGGCTTTGCAAGGGTGGCGGTTCGTGTCAATCTGTGCCGCCCCCTCTGGCCTGGGACCAAGGTTCAGGGGCTGCGTGGACCATTCTGGCAGTCGTTCGTTTATGAATCCTTGGAGGGTTTCTGTCCGAAATGTGGGTCTTTACATTTGGAGGGTCTATGTGTGCCTGAGGCCATGGCTGAGGCGGAGGTCTCAGATAGCAGCTTCATTTTCGGGCCGTGGTTGACTACGGTTCGTCAACGTAGGCGTGTAGAGGATCCCCTGGTTAAGACAACGCCGACTGCCTCTGTTCCCAATTCTGCTCCTTTGCTGGGTGCAATGGATTTGAGTCTGAAGGATGACTGGAAGATTCCGTCGAAGGTGGGACGAAGACGACCCCCTGGGTCAGGGAAAATTGCTTCAGTTAGCTGCGAGCCGGGAGGGAAGAAGGAAGGCCCTGTTTCAGCTTCTGAGGCAGTGCCGATTCACCTGGTGGCTGATGGTTCGAATGACACA
>UESW01000782.1:0-22683 GCA_900491605.1 Calamus simplicifolius | reverse complement strand
GTCTCCGAACCTCGGCAGGGCCGAGCAACAAATCTCCGAACCTTGGCGGGGCCAAGTAAAACAAAATCTCCGAACCTTGGCAGGGCCAAGTAAAACAAAGTCTCCGAACCTCGGCAGGGCCGAGCAACAAATCTCCGAACCTTGGCAGGGCCAAGTAAAATAAAGTCTCCGAACCTCGCAGGGCCGAGCAACAAATCTCCGAACCTTGGCAGGGCCAAGTGAAACAAAGTCTCCGAACCTCGGGAGGGCCGAGCAACAAATCTCCGAACCTTGGCAGGGCCAAGTAAAACAAATCTCCGAACCTTGGCAGGGCCAAGTAAAACAAAATCTCCGAACCTTGGCAGGGCCAAGTAAAACAAAGTCTCCGAACCTCGGCAGGGCCGAGCAACAAATCTCCGAACCTTGGCAGGGCCAAGTAAAACAAAGTCTCCGAACCTCGGCAGGGCCAAGCAACAAATCTCCGAACCTTGGCAGGGCAAGTAAAACAAATCTCCGAACCTTGGCAGGGCCAAGTAAAACAAAGTCTCCGAACCTCGGCAGGGCCGAGCAACAAATCTCCGAACCTTGGCAGGACCAAGTAAAACAAAATCTCCGAACCTTGGCAGGGCCAAGTAAAACAAAGTCTCCGAACCTCGGCAGGGCCGAGCAACAAATCTCCGAACCTTGGCAGGGCCAAGTAAAACAAAGTCTCCGAACCTCGGCAGGGTCGAGCAACAAATCTCCGAACCTTGGCAGGGCCAAGTAAAACAAAGTCTCCGAACCTCGGCAGGGCCGAGCAACAAATCTCCGAACCTTGGCAGGGCCAAGTAAAACAAAATCTCCGAACCTTGGCAGGGCCAAGTAAAACAAAGTCTCCGAACCTCGGCAGGGCCGAGCAACAAATCTCCGAACCTTGGCAGGGCCAAGTAAAACAAAGTCTCCGAACTCGGCAGGGCCGAGCAACAAATCTCCGAACCTTGGCAGGGCCAAGTAAAACAAATCTCCGAACCTTGGCAGGGCCAAGTAAAACAAAGTCTTCGAACCTCGGTAGGGCCGAACAACAAATCTCCGAACCTTGGCAGGGTCAAGTAAAACAAAATCTCCGAACCTTGGCGGGGCCAAGTAAAATGTTTCCCCGAGCCATGACAAGGCTAGGTAAAAACCCTTCGGGCTAAGACCCCAGCGAAAGGTCTAAACCTACAAGCCTCGACCAAAGCCGAACGGCCCTCAAATAGTCCCCGAAGGACTTCGTCCGGTTTGAGAACGGGCGCTAAACAAAAACTATCGGCATACGATAAAATGCCACCATCGGCAGAAATTCCCCTAAGAGGCTATAAAGCCTCACGTAACCAGCCAAGGGCCCCAGGCTGAGCCGGAAAGTCCTCCTTAGTAGTAGAAAACCTTTGGGCGACCCCCCTGTAACTCGTCATTCGAAATATCTACGATTAATACGCAGGGCGATGGGACCAGACTGACACCCAAGTCCGTCGAGCGTATCAAGGAAATCATTCTCAAAGAAGAAAGAAATTCTTGAAAACGGGTCTATTTTCCATTTAAATAAGAAGGAGCTACTGCGAGGCTCAAGGCACGGAAAAACAAAAGCAAAAACGGGAGCAGGCAGAGGCCCTGAAGTCAGTTGCCCCCAGAAGCCAGCAACTCCTCCAGGCGTGCTGCCAGGTCGGCCACCTGCTGACGGAGAGACACGATCTCCTCCTCTTGCCGGTCCATTATCCGGCGTAAGGTTTCCGCCTCCCTGACCGAGACATCCAAGAGTTCTTCGGCGGTCCTCGTAAGCCGCTCATTGATTGCAAGGCCCAAAGCGAGGGTCAGCCCATCGACAGTAACGGAGGTACTCCTCCCCTCCGAGTACGGTGGGCCGCTAACCGAGAAATGTGAGTCGCTCGACGACCGCGCTGGAGAGGCCATTCTTTTTCGGAGCTCAGACCGAGGGATGGCCAAAACCAATTCCCCTCGGTCATATTTATACCCACCAGGCAGGTATCCCGATCGGCCGCGCCGCGAACGCCAACCCACGAGAGTTTGCCACGTGTCGACATTCTAATGCGTGAGGAATCCAAAGAGTCGCACCCTATCCCGAGTAAGATCGATAAGCGCGAACAGATTGTTCGGAGGTTCCCCAGGCGAACACTTTCCAATCTGTTGCCCCCTGCATTAAATACATTTGGCGCTTCCCCAGGCTGCTTAATACGCCCCTCTTCCTCGGAAAACGTGGAAGTCCGTCGCTCGGCCGATAAATTGCCCCCTCGGAAAGAGCAGCATCGCCAATAAAAGCGCGACAACACGCCGCCCGTTCCGCTCGAGCGCCCCCTGTATTAAACGAGGACCTAACGCCGTAGCTTGCAACGGCGGCTGATTCGCTCCCCCCGAGCCACCAATTCTATGAACCTTGGCAGGGCCAAGTAAAGTGTTCTCCGAACCTCGGCAGGGCCGAGCTACCAATTCTCCGAACCTCGGCAGGGCCGAGCTACCAATTCTCCGAACCTCGGCAGGGCCGAGCCACCAATACTCCGAACCTCGGCAGGGCCGAGCTACCAATTCTCCGAACCTTGGCAGGGCCAAGTAAAGTGTTCTCCGAACCTCGGCAGGGTCGAGCTATCAATCCCCGAGCCTCGACATGGCCGAGTCGTAAATCCCCAGACTTCGGCAAGGCCGAGGCGAACACCTTCGAAGTTTGACTAACTCGGGCGACAAGTTCCCCGAGTCATAATAAGGGAAGGTGCAGACTCCCCGAACTTCGGCCAAAGCCGACTCACGATACTCCGAGCTTTTATACTCACGATAGTCCGAGCTCCGATAAAAGCGGAGCACAAAATACCAGACTCCTGACCTAAGCAAGGAGCGTATTTTGCCGAACGATCTCTGCACCGCCGCATACGAACCTCGATTAGTTCGGGCGACATGAGACCCTCGTCTAAGGCGAGCGGGACACTTTTATGCCCCACAAACGACAAATAACAGTGGGCTCGGCACAAGAAAAGATAGAGATTGAAACATTGAATATAACTCTCTTTATTGCCAATCATGATCAATTACAAATGCCTCACAGGCGCGTTGAAATGCATAAAATAAGGGCGAATACAAAACCCGGGCAACCAGACAGTCGTAATCGCGTCCCAGTTGGTTAGGGCCGATAATTGCCCGTCGACACGGACCAATAGTTGCGACTGGTCCCAAGTCAGGACGATATCTCGGTGACCCAACCGGGATATCTGGACGACCATCCCAGACCACCCAACCGGGGGTGTACTGCCGCTCCATGCCATGTCTCAAGGACAAGGAGTCGGCGAGTGAGGCACTCTCACCCCCCCGAGCGGCTGGTCCCGGGAGTCCAAACCTGGGGAGGCCTGTGTGCGATTCTCACCGCAGCCCCCCCGTAGCGAGCCGCAGAAACCACGTAGGAAGCGCATATGTGCGCTTTCCGTATGATCTCTGCGCCCCTCATGTGCGCTCTCCATATGATCTCCGAGACTCGTCCCTTAAAGACGAGCCATCCTTCAGCTGCCCCCCGGTCGCCCCAGCTATCCAGCGGCAAGGAGCCCATGAAAGGAAAAGTCGATCCTCCCACTCGTAGCAACAGAGAAACGAGTGTGGTAAAAATTCCAACAAGAAAGAAACTTTGGGGATAACCAGATGAGACCCCCCTTTTCTTTTTATAGGCAGGAAAGACTCGGGATGAGCCATCAAAGCTGAGAGTCCCGAGATTCAAACACCTGTCCCACGCCTCCACGTGGCCCCTCATGATAAACGCAGCACCCCACTGCGCGCCAAGCCCACCGCCTTAGTTGTGACGTGTACGGAGATCCCTTTCTGATCCCGAATCACGGCCAGTAAATACAGGAAATCGTCCGCTGACACTTCGAAAATCGGTGGGCTCAGAAAATCGTCCTTTGAAAAAATACTGTCCAATAGTAGACGGTTGCGTGCGCGTCACGACGGGGTAACCTGCATGGGGAAAGAGCACTTTCTGGAAAACTCTGATGCAGCTTTGTGCCCCCCCACTGTGCCGTATCACTGCTTCTAGTAAGGTAAAAATGGAATTGCCTGCGGAACAGCAGGGCACTGGCAAGATGGCAGAAAGCGCGAAGACCTATTTTTGTCCGTCGGCCCCAGCCGACCTATTTTTATCCGTCGGCCCCAGCCGACCTATATTGTTCCATCGGCCCCGGCCGATCCATCTCACCTGTCGGCCCCAGCCGACCCATTTTATCCGTCGGCCCCAGCCGACCTATTTTCATCCGTTGGCCCTAGCCGACCTATTCCTTCTGTCGACCCACGCCGACCTATTTTCGTCCGTCGGCCCCAGCCGACCCATTTTATCCATCAGCCCCAGACAACCTATTTTTGTCTGTCGGTCCAAACCGGCCTATTTTACCTATCGACCCGAGCCAATATGTTTTCCTGGTCTCGAATTAAGGATGGCCCAAGGATATCAACGAGCCATGGGTCGTTCACGATCGAGGCAACACTAGACAACGGCGAAGTCACGCAAGAAAGAGACTCAGATAAAAAACAGGAAATCCCTTTGCTATGAAACGTCAAACAAATGTCTAAAAGGGCGAGATACAAGAGCGGCTCCTAAGAACCAGGAGCCTCACCGGCTTTGGGAATACCCTCGGTCACGTCTGCAGGAGCACGGCTAGATTCGCCCTTCTCTAATATTTTCGCCCCTTCCATGACAGTTTGCGACCGTCCCTCGGAGGCTACGGCTCCGCTGGGACCGGGGGCGCCGCCAGGCTCGGCGTCCGAAACGTCGGCATATTCATCTTCATCTTCTTCTGCGGACTCGCCGTCTTCGGAATCTTCGACGCTCAGAAAAGAAAGGTCCCATTCCGGATGACTACTGAGTATCCTCTGCTTGCACTCTTCCATCCCGTGACGGAATGCGTCTACGCTCATGGCGTCTTGCCTCCCCTGAAGAATGGCAAACTGCATGTTGGCCTCGGCGGCCCATTTCTCGGCCTCAACTGCCTGGGCCTTCAGGATGGCGTTTTGCTCCTCAAGCTCGCTAGCCCGTGTCTCGAGTTCCGAGCTCCTGCTGCGAGTGGACGCAAGCACACTTTGGAGAGCCCGAATCTCCGACCCCATCCTCTCCATCTGAAAAAGTCAAGATCAATCGGCGTCGCAGGGAGCCAGTAGAAAAATAAAGAGGGTAAAATGGGAGCATACCTCCCCCTCTCGCCTGGCCAACCTTTTGGCCAGCTCCTCGGCCTCACTTCGGGCCCTCGTTCTGTCAGCGCCGACCAGCTCGACCCTCTCTTGCAGGGTACTGATCTTCGACCATCCGGTTTCAATCTCCCCACGAGCTTGCGACAACTCGTTGCTCACTCGAGTCATCATCCCTTGATGCCACCTAGCATTCTCCTGCAAGTCGGCGATTTCACCATCACGCCGTTTCAATTTCTCCTCCATTTCGTCCAGCATTCTTGCCAGGCGTCTTCTTTCATCGTCGGCCTCTCTCCTCAACCGGCTCAAACTCTCACCGTGTTCCCGCCGCATCGTCGCCGCCTCCGCGGAGTGTTTTGATTCGATCCTGGCCAGCTCCCGGCATGCGTCATCGCTCTTTGCCAGGAGTCCCTGTAACTCCTCCACCCTGCGTTTCTGCTTGGACACCTCGTCCATGGCAGCCTGATGTGATGCCCTAGCCGCCCTCGAGATCCTGTCCATTGTGTCCATGAGCTCTTCGAATTGCTCAGACACCTTCAGCCGCGACTGGAGCTCGACATTCTCCCTCCGGGCCTGGACGCTGGCCCCCGTCGCCAAACTCAGATGCCAGCAAATCGCCCAGGAAAGCAAAACGCCCTGCAAAGGCAAAAACTGAGTAAGTGCCCTCAACGGAGTCCATCAAGAAACATCTGTCACGCTGAAAAAATGGCTCACCTTCGAAGCGTAGTCCCGGGTCATCTTCATCAAAGTCGTGTTATCTATGGCGGGAAGGAGATGGATACCCTCAGCTACACCTTGCTGCCCGAACGCAGCATCTATCAACCCCCGGTCAGCAAACTCGTCCGCCGATGGGTCCGCACCCGGATGTAGGACCGACCTTATCATAGCAGAAAACGCCTCATCAATGCTAGTCTCCGAGCTGCTGGGTTGACCGGCCCCGCCCGAGGGACCGGCCTGGACGACCCCCAGCTGAGTAGCCTTCAGCCTCCCAGCCTCCTCCATCAGGGCCCTGGCTTGAGCCTCTTCAGATAGCTCGGCCAGCCCAAGCGCCAGCCTCCCCAAAATCTTCTTCGAGGGGGCCCCAATCGTGGGACCCCCACTTTGTTGTGCTCCCTCCATCGATGCATCCTTTCCAGTCGCCACCACTTGCGTCCCCTCCGCGGGCTCCCCCGAGGTCTCGATCTGAACCGCCTCTTGACCCATCGAAGGCGGCCCGACCTCGCTGCTACCAGACTCCCCGGCGGATAGGCCAAGCAGGGGCTCCTCCTGAACTTCCTCCGCTGCGGCTGTCTCCTCCCCGTCTCCCGCTGGAGCCAGTGGCAATCCCGCGGGGACAATGGACCCCTCTGCTACGACCACCTCCACTGGACCCATCGCGGGTTCCTCTTTCAAGGGGGACGCGGTCGGACGAGCTAGCGGAGCTTCATCCGAACTGTCTGAAATCTCCAACATGGGAGGTTCGGGCGCCGCGGCCGCCCTCCCCGGATCCTTCTTTGCCCCCGGTGCCTCTGTAGCGACTGCTCCAGCGCCCGGCGGGCTCCTTGCGGATTTATGAGCCCTTTTCTCGGGCCGGCCGCTGTCCGCGCCGCTACCTTCCCCTGGGCGCTTCCCCCTCTTCCTCTTGGAGAGGCTCGACAATGCCAACCTCGTGGCTGTCAAACCGGAATTTACATTCTCAGACTCAAGCACGGTAATCGAGAAAAATATACAGCGCAAAAAGGGACTCACCTTGTGGATCCAAAGGGCTGAGCCCGGCTGCGAAAAGGGCCCCCTCCGATAATAGATCGTTAGCCGAAAATACCCGTCCATTACGAAGGACGTTCAGGTCCCTCTCCTCCTGCACCGATAAGGCTGGATGCGTCTCTGCATCCCTCGCAACTTCCCCCCATCGTCAAGGGAAATCGGAACCGATGTTCCCCTCCGCAATCATAAATCGGCTCTTCCACCCCTTGATAGAAGAAGGCTTATCCGCAATGACATTAAAAGATCTCCGGGGCCCGATAGAGGTCCACTCCGATTTCCTCCCAGGAGTCAAGTGGTAACAGGTTCGGAAAAGGGGGAGAGTCGCTACGATTTGAATCTGGTGACACATCGAAATGAATCCGACGATATTCCGCCAACTATTTGGAGCCACCATCGATGGACAGATGTTGTAGTGGGTCATGATCTCCTTCACCAAGGGATGGAGAGGAAAACGAAGACCCGCCTTAAAACTATCCTCATAGATAAAAACTCCAGACTCTAATCCCCGGGTAACCCTATCTTCGAGTCCCGGCACCCGCAAAACTACATCCATGGGCAGACCATACCTCTGGTGAATCCTCCCCAAATCCTCAGCAACGATTTCTGAGGCCACATCTTCAGGGCTCATCGCCATCTCGGTCGAGGGAAATCCTGGGCGAAAACGGTGAACGCTGGAGAGGATGAGAGGCCAATGCTCTTCTGAAAACAAGGTGAAACGCCGCGAACATGCGCACATGTGCGTATATATATATAGGGCAGCTGTCACTTCGCTTCTCCGCCAAGGAACCGCCCTGGGGAGGCGGGACATCCCATTCGAGGCATCCGGTATCGCCTCGACAAACCCCCATACCGATTGGGATTCACGGCACGACACAATCTCAACCGTCGCTAGTGGAGGAACCTTACCTCCGAAGGAACGATGGCCCTATCGCATTAATTAGGGCATCATTGCATGAACTGTTTAGGCCAAGACGTCCCGTCCGGGACGCGCCACTTGAGCTTATACTCCCTACGCTCGAACCTACGCTTCGAAATAGGGAGTGGAGGGCATGTGTTGGGGGGTAAAATCGTCATTGCATTGATATCCGTGCGAGGCGGCTAAGGCTGACCTCCTCCTGCCATCTCCTTCCGGGCTTCCGTAGCTCGGCTTCTTCCGGGCTTCCCTGGCTCGGCCTCTTTCGGGCTTCCCTAGCTCGGCCTCTTCCGGGCTTCCCTAGCTCGGCCTCTTCCAGGCTTTCCTAGCTCGGCCTCTTCCGGGCTTCCCTAGCTCGACCTCCTCCGGGCTTCCCTAGCTCGGCCTCCTCCGGGCTTCCATAGCTCGGCCTCTTTCGGGCTTCCCTAGCTCGGCCTCTACCGGGCTTCCCTAGCTCGGCCTCCTCCGGGCTTCCATAGCTCGGCCTCTTCCGGGCTTCCGTAGCTCGGCCTCTTCCGGGTTTCCATAGCCCGCTACTACCTATCGATCCACGCCCTGACGTCTACCTCCGCGGAACCTGACGCGGAAGAGCTCAAGTTTACCCGAGCAGCATCTTAGGCAGAGAATCATGTTGAGGCGTGGCCTAAGACCTATTGTAACCGCCCCAGACCTACTCACCCAGATCCCAAGACATCAAGGAGCTCTCTCAGCCGTCGATCCCTTAACAAACAAGGCGTGGATTCTAACGGCCCCACAACGGCCTGATTCTGTCTACCCCCGTATCGTAACAACCTCAGAGCCTTCCAGAAGACGCTCAAGTCCCCAGGTGACGGTCTATAAAATATCAGGTTGGCAGATTCCCTCAGGTACGCGACTCTCGACGCACAAAAACTCTGGAGTCATTCCTCTCTTCCGGCAGCTCGTCGGCGCTCTGTCCCTCCTAGAGCTCCCGATTGGCCGCCCCCTGGAGAGGTCTCCCGGAGAGATCCACCTCCCCATTGTCTGATTGATCGTCGATTCCTTCCTCACTGACTTGAGCGTCGGAGGGCCTTCCGCGGAGGACCACCCCCGGCGTCCCTCCGCGTGTGGGCTTCCTGTTTTGCAGGTCCGCCGTACCCCACTCCCTGAGGACCGACCGCGCCCGAGTCGGAGGACGGATCCCGGCGGCAACAGGGCCTTAGCTCAGATTCTTCATGGATTGAATGTTGGAGTTAATTTGAACTTATTCTCCCTTTCTTTGAATGTTGAAAATCTCTTGATTTGATCTTGAATGGCTCTTGGATTTTCTTCTAGACTTTCTTGGATTGATGAACTTGAGCACAGATGAAGTCTCATTTGATTTCACTCCTTCTCTTTCACTCTATTTTTGAATCTCGGATTTTTTAAATGATGCTCTGTTTTTCCTCTTTCTAAAATATTTTTCTCTCTTTTTTTTTTTCTCTCTTGATCTATATATGTATATCTTTTGATTTGAAAATGGCCTCTCTATTTATAGACTCTGCAAAAATATAGCCGTTAGAAACAAAGAAATATAGCTGTTATTGAAAAATATTACCGTTGGCGCTGAGTTAGCATACAGAAAAAGTCACGCCCAGATTTGTTGGAGTCGGCTCCAACTTTAGGCGAGTCGGCTCGAAGACGCGATGCCAAAAATAGAAACATTCAGATAGTTAAGGGGTCGACTCAAGAAAAATAAGGTGTCGGCTCCTGACAGTCGGGGGTCGACTCATGAAAAGCAAGGGGTCGACTCGATAAGTGCTCAGAAAAATAACTCTCTGGAGTCTGAGCAGAGTCGACTCTTACAGTCATGGAGTCGGCTCGACAATATCGGGGGTCGACTCTTGAAATCACAGGGGTCGACTCGAGAAAATCAGGAATCTCTGTATACTGAGTGGAGTCGACTCTGAAACTCTAGAATCGGCTCCGAAACGTATCAAAAATCAGAGAATTTTCTGATTGACTTTGAAATTCGTTCCAGATTAATTTTAAATCAATTTTTGACTTGAATATAATAAATTTGACATTAAGAATCAATTCAAGATATGTTCCAAAAACTCATTGATTGAAATATGAAGTATAAAAATTTCTTTTTGAAAGCTTAAACATGGAGCTTGAAGCTACTTTCCAATTGATTATAGTCATACTTAACATACTCATTGATTATGAGAAATAAATTCATTGCTCATGTAAATAAATTCATTGCATATTTTAATATACTCATGGCTTTTGGTAATCATCAAAATCAATAAAATTGGGGCAACAATTTCTCAACAATATCCCCAACAACTTCATTGCATTCCAGTGCTCATTGCCTGGATTCTGCATGTACCTGCTGACTGCTCCCACTGCTTGTGCGATATCTGGTCTTGTGCAAACCATTGTATACATTAGACTTCCCACGGCTGAGGCATATGGAACTCTAATCATCTCATCCCTTGCCTTCTAAGTTGTTGGACACAACTGCTTGCTGAGCTTGAAGTGTGCTGCCAAAGGTGTTGACACTGCCTTTGCATTCTCCATATGAAACCTCTTCAGTACCTTCTCTACATAGTCCTCCTGAGATAGCTACAGCTTCCGTTGCTTCGTTGATCCTCATGCCAAGAATCTGCTTCGCCTCTCCCAAATCCTTCATTGAGAACTTCTTTGCCATCAGTTTCTTGAGCTCTTCTATCTTCCTCATACTGGAACCTGCTACAAGCATATCGTCCACATACAAGGATAAAATAATAAACTCATTTGTAATGTACCTCTGAAAGTACACACAATGATCTGACTGACATCTGGTGAAGCCTTTCTCTAGCATGAAACTGTCAAACTTGAGGTACTATTGCCGCGGAGCTTGCTTCAAACCATACAAACTTTTCTTCAATCTGCAGACCATGTCATCCTTTCCCCTGACCTAGAAACCTTCTGGCTGGTGCATGTACAGCTCCTCCTCCAAATCTCCATGAAGAAATGCTGTCTTCACATCTAACTGCTCTAGATGAAGATCCTCCACTGCTACCATGCTTAGAATCACCCTGATGGATGTCATCTTGACTACTAAGGAAAAGATTTCCTGGAAGTCAATTCCCTCTTTCTGTGCATAACCCTTGACAACTAACATTGCTTTGTATCTCTTGGTACCATCGACCTCATTCTTCATCTTGTACACCCATTTGTTGAATAGAGCTTTCTTGCCAGCGGGTAACTTCACAAGATCCCAAGTCTTGTTTTGCTTTAAAGAGTCCATCTCCTCTTTCATAACCAACTCCCACTTGACCTTAGCTTCATCCTGCATGGCTTCAACAAAACATTCTGGCTCTCCAGAATCTGTGTACAAAACATAATCATTAGCATAATACCTCTGTGATGGTCTGGTAACCCTCGTAGAACTGTGGGGACACCGATTGAGGTACCGATGTATGCATGTGGCTATCTGTTCCAACCACATCTTCCTCCTCCACATCCTCGGAGTTTCCATCTTCAGTTTGCACTTAGAAAATTTTTCCATCTCTAACAGGATCGAGTTCTATAAACTCCTGTTTCTTTTCTTCCACTGCATCGTTTCTGTCTTTGTAAGTATGCTCTTCATCAAATACCATATTCCTGCTCCGAATAATCTTATTGTTCTGGAAATCCCAGAGCTTGTAGCCATACTCATCGCCACCATATCCAATGAAAACACACTTTGTAGACTTGGAGTCTAACTTACTCCTCTTCTCTTTCTCAATCAGAGAATAAGCAATGCAGCCAAATACTTTAAGAAAAGAAAGTTTTACCTGTTTTCCTGTCCAAACCTCCTTTGGAATCCCACCATCCAATGCACTGGATGGACTCATGTTAATCAAATACACTGCGGTATCCAGAGCTGCTGCCCAAAAATATGTAGGTAGACCTGAGTCAAACCTCATACTCTTCTCTCTCTTAAGAATGGTCATGTTCATTCTTTCTGCCACACCATTCCGCTCTGGTGTCCCTGGGACGGTCTTGATCCTTCTGATTCCATGCTCTGCGCAGTAGACATCAAACTCTCTGCTGCAGTATTTACCACCGTTATCTGTCTTGAGACACTTGAGACTTGCTCCAGTTTGGTTTTCACACATAACTCTCCATCTCTTGAAGATGCCAAAGACCTCAGACTTTTCCTTCATAGCAAACACCCAGACTTTCCTGCTGAAATCATCTATAAACGTGACAAAGTACTTATTGCCCGCATATGATGCCACTGGTGCTGGACCCCAGACATCTGAATGAACCAACTCCAACCTTTCAGTCTTCTTCTGAGTTCTTGCTAACTGAAAACTCACTGTTTTATGCTTACCATAGATACATTCTTCACAAAACTCTAAATTTACCTTCTTTAGCTCAAGTAGAAGCTCTCTCCTGTGTAGAATATTCAAGTTCTTCTTACTAAGATGACCGAGCGTCCTGTGCCATAATGTATTCACTGTACCCATGTCTTCTGCTGCCACTAAAACTGAACTCTCACTATCTGCCAAGAAGTAGAGAGTGCCTGTCCGCTTTCCTTTGACAACAACCATAGACCCTTTAGTAATTTTTCACTGAGAATTACTAAAAATGAATAAATAACCCTCAACATCAAGCTGACTGATAGAAATTAGGTTTTTCTTTAACTCTGGATGTATCTGACTTGTGCAAATCTCAATTCTCCTCCTGTCACTGGCTTTAGTACAATTGTTCCTCTACCAACAATTTTGCACTACTGTCCATTACCAACTGTGATATGACCAAAATCTCCTTAGACAAAATCTGAAAATAGGTGTCTCTTTGAGCTGCAATGGTAAGAAGCCCCTGAATCTACAAACCATAGATCTGAGTTTGCCCCATCACCGGCTGACAAGCACACATCCTCAAAATTTCGCTCAATAGTACTCACAACATTTGCTTCCTGACCTTCTATCTTGCTCTCTACACCTTTTTCCTTCTTCTTACCCCAACAATCTTTGCTCATATGACCTTTCTTCCCGCAATTCCAACACTTCATGGGAAATCTCCCTTTGGACTTTCCTCTACTCTTGAACTGGCCTTTCTCTGACTTCTTCCTCTCCTGTGATCTTCCTCTGGTATCCACCATGAGTGCAGTACTTGTAGAAGTCCCACCCACAGCCTTTCTTCTCATCTCATCATTCAATATACAACTAACTGCACCATTGAATGTAAAGATACCTGATACCGAGTTGCTGACTGTCATTACAAAATTGTCCCAACTCTTTGGCAAGGAATATAAGAAAAGAAGCGCCCTAAATGAATCATCAAAAGCAACAGAGACCGACTCTAATTGATTAATCATCGAGTTGAACTCGTTCAGATGCTCCGTCACTAAACTATTCTCAGTCATCTTCAAATTGAAGAGCTTTTTCATGAGAAATATCTTGTTTGAGGTGGAAGGTTTTTCATATAGCTTTGTTAAAGCGGTCATCATATCCACGGTGGTCTTTTTTTTTGTAATATTATATGCCACTTGAGGTGTCAACGATAATCTGATCGTGGCCAGGGCTTTCCTATCCAGAATCATCCATTCTGAGTCGCTCATTGAATCCGGCTTCTTTCCCTCTAATGGAAGGTAAAGATCTTTCTGATATAGGTAGTCCTCAATTTGTATCCTTCACCATCCGAAATTGTGACCATTGAATTTTTTGATTTTGATCTTGTCTTCTACCATCTCTATGTTGATTTGTCCGACCGTAATAATATGAAGAAAATCAGGCTCTGATACCAATTTGATATGGAATACAACAAATATTCCTCTAATAAAATCGCTATTAGTACGACTAAGCATGCAGTTGCGATATAATCAATAAAAAATACAGAATAATAATAGGAACCAAAATCAAAGAAAACAATGAGAGACGAAGATTTTACATGGTTCACCCAAACTGGGCTACGTCCACGGTGGCACAGGATCGGCAAGGCTTCACTAAGAGTTGAATCAGGTACAAGCCCTCAAAAATACTCTCTCTCAAAACTCTTATGATCACACTAAAAGATTAAAGAACCTTTTTTTTCTCTCTCTCTACATCACCCAGAGGTCCTCACTGAGCCTTCAATTTATTTCACACGTTCGTAACTCCCATACGAGATTTTTGTGGCGGATGGTTGCAGCTGAGATGATGCCTCAAATCCTCATCCAAAAGCTTCCTTCGGTGACTTTGGATAATGGCCAAAACATCCTCAACTAACTCCCAAAATCTATCCAAATCTCATGTTTGTTACTTTTGGATAATGACCAAAATATCCTCAACTAACTCCCCAAAATTTATCCAAATCTCATGCTTGTTACTTTTGGATAATGACTGATTTGCCAACTCCTTCGTAAACTATGATTTGGGGCTTCCTCTTAATAAAATTAATCTCCATCCATAACAGAGGATTTCTAAGTCCTCTTGATGCCTTGGTCCGCAATAGCTTATATATTATTGAGATGGACAAGAAGTATATTAAAATAAACATTTTAATCCAATATGGGGAACCAAACACGCATTTGCCAAGCAAAAAATTTTCTTCCCTCGCAATAATACTAGAATTTGTCTTTAATAAACTCTCTATTCAGTTTTATCAAGATAAATTTTGATGGATCTGTACACCTCGAATCAGTAGATGCATTGGCAGTTATTTGGAATGACAGTGGAAGAGTACTGCTAGCTCTGATTGCTGCTTTGCAAACCAAGTTATTATGAGTGAGCTGGCTAGGACTTAATATGGATTGAGAGTAGCAGGGAAAAATTTTCAGCATTCAAATATTATTTTGAAAGGTGATTCAGCAACAGTGATCACTTGGATTCAAAACAAAACTGACTGTATACACCCTTTTTTAAGGGCTATGAGACAAATATTATACTATGTGCTGAGATCTCTCTTTGCATATCATACAGAGAAGTAAATCAAGTTACAGATTTTATGATTAATCTGACAGCAATAATGTTGGCCCAGATGGCAACCCAAGAGGGGGGGGGGTGAATTGAGTTCTTAAAAATTTAAGACTTTTTGAAATGTTTTAACCAGATTTACTCAAGATGTGCAAGTGAGAGAAATTTACTAAGAAGCAATGCACAAACAGAAATATAAGAGAGATAGAGTAAGAGACAAATGAGCACGGCAAACACAAGGTTTTATAGTGGTTCGGCGCAACCAGCACCTACGTCCACTCCCAAGATTCACTTGGGTCCACACTATAATCTCCCTAGATTACAGCCGAGTTGTTTTCCAAGCTCACAACTCAAACTTGTTGTTTTCCCGGGTGCACAACGAACCCAGCCGGTTTTACACGGGCTTACCAGCACAAAACCCTACACGTTGTTTTTCACGGGCTCACAACTAACCCAACACAAGCACTCCGGCTTGCAACGAGGTAAAATAACCTCCACTGATTCAATCCCCTGATTGAATCAGCAAACAATCAAAATAACAGAGTTTAAATATAGAAATGCTCCCCTTGAGCAAATATACAAATCAAGTATAAAAAGGGTTAGAAAAGCCTGATAAGATTGCAGATGGTTGTGGCTTTGGCTTTCTTCCTTCTCCTCTTTAACTCCTCTTGAAGTATTGAATCAGGCCTCAGCAAGATTCTTGACCGTTTGAAAACTTTGGAGTTGAGATGAAGCTTTTTCTCCTTTTGTTGAATGTTGAAAATCCTTCGATTTGATCTTTGAAAAGCTTTTGGATTTTCTATTGGCTCTTGTGGATTGATGATCTGGAGCAGACGAAACTTCCTCTTTGATTTCACTCCTTTTGAATCACTCTATTTTGAACTACAAGATTTTTCCAATAAAGCTCTATTTTTCCTCTTTTTGAAAGATATTCTTTTCTCTCTTTTTGATACTCAAATTGATTGTTTTGATTTGAAAAGAGCTCCTCTATTTATAGATTCTGCAAAAATATATCCGTTAGAGACAAAGAAAAATAGCCGTTAATCAAAAAACTATTAAGCACTGCCCCAATTCCAGTCTTTGAAGCATGCGACTAGTCTTCCTTCCTAGTTAAGCACTGCCCCAATTCCAGTCTTTGAAGCATCACAATCCACCTCAAAAACTCTATCAAAATCAGGAAGATCCAATAAAGGAGCTTCGATCAATCTGACTTTCAGCCCATCAAATGCCTCCTGTGCGGCATCATTCCACCCGAATCTGGCTCCCTTCAACAATTCCGTTAAAGGTGCAGCCAGCTCACTGTACCCCTTGACAAACCTGCGATAAAACCCTGCAAGACCCAAAAAGGATCTCAATTCTGTCAAGGTTGATGGTACTGGCCATTCCACAATTGCATGCACCTTATTCCTATCTGGGAGAATCCCCTCTCCAGTCACAACGTACCCTAGAAAAATCAGTCTCCCAACCATCCAAATGCACTTCTCTGGGTTAGCAACTAACTGGTTCTCACGTAACACTGACAAAACCTGTGCCACATGGCCCACATGCTCTTCGGCTGTCCTGCTGTATATCAAAATATCATCAAAGTAGACAACCACAAATGAGCTAAGAAATGGACGTAAAACCTGGTTCATTACGCGCATGAACGTGCTCGGCGCGTTGGACAACCCGAATGGCATTACCAACCATTCATACAGCCCTTCCTTAGTCTTGAAGGCTGTCTTCCATTCGTCTCCAGGCTTCATCCTTATCTGATGGTACCCACTCTTCAAATCAATCTTCGTGAAGACCTTAGCACCACTCAATTGATCAAGCATGTCATCCAACCTCGGTATCGAGAACCTGTACTTCACAGTAATTTTGTTAACCACGCGGCTGTCGACACACATGCGCCACGTACCATCCTTCTTCGGTACCAAAAGGGCTGGCACCGCGCACGGGCTAATGCTCTCCCGTATGAACCCCTTGTCCAAAAGTTCTTGGACCTGCCTCCTCAATTCCTCATGCTGCTGTGGTGTCATCCGATAATGAGCCTTATTCGACAACACTGAGCCCGGAATAAGGTCAATGCCGTGCTGAATATCTCGGAGAGGTGGTAATCCGGCCGGTAGCTCCTTTGATACAACATCTCGGAATTCCTCCAAGATAGACACCAACTCCTCAGGAATCATATTTGGCCTTTGCTCCTCTTCCATGCCGAAGTCTCCTGACTTGCTCACCAAAGCAAAACAAACATCCTCTCCATCCAAACTCGCATCGAATTCTGTGCTTGGTAAACAAATTACTGTATTTGTCCACTCACTTCCTGAAGCGGCTTCAAAATAACTTTCCTCCCATCTGGACGCAGCATATAACTGTGGGTATACCCGTTGTATACTGCCCTGTTATCAACTGCCACGGACGCCCCAGTATGATGTGAGTAGCATCCATTGGAACAACATCGCCTCAATAGTTGTCTCGAAATGAGGACCAAAACACAGTGACAACTTACACCTTCGGCTGACCTGAATGTCTGCATTTCGGTTCACCCAACCGAGCTTATATGGATGTGGGTGAGGGTCTGTCTGCAACCCCAGCTTCTTCACAGCCTCCTCTGCTATCACATTCTCCCAACTGCCAGAGTCTATGATAACACGACATGTTTTGCCAGCCACAAAACATTTCGTTGTGAAGATGTCGTGCCGACGCCAATCCTCATCTGATCTCGGCGCCAGACACATTCTTCGTATCACCAAGCTCTCCCCTTGAATATGGTCCGGATCAATAACACACAGCTCATCATTAAATTCCTCATCCTCAGGGAACTCTCCTCCATTTTCGTCCTCCATATAATCCTCCATATACAACTGAGCTCGCGCCTTGGGGCATTCATTGGCATAGTACCCCAAATTCTGGCACCGATGGCACCGAATGTTAGCCCTGTTGCTGCCCACTCTCGCCTGAGAACCTGAGGTTCCACTCGACCCTGTTGGTCTTGGAGGTACTGATGCCTGCGGCCTTGCTACTGGAGGCATAAATTTGCCCCCTGAATTCTGCCCTGAACTCTGGCCCGTAGTAAAACCCCCTCTGCTCTGAAACCCCCTGTTTCTCATCAAGCTCTTTTCCACTGCCTGAGCCCTCATATGCGCATCTCCTACGCTATCAATTCGATGCACAGCCAGTGCATCTTGGATTGGCAGCCGCAAGCCATGAAGATACATGGCTATCAATCTCGGTTCAGCCTCAATCAACCGATTTCGTGCAACCAATCGATAAAATTTAGTTGTGTACTCCTCGACGCTCCGACTACCTTGCGTCAAACCATGCAACTTCGAATACAAAATCTGCTCATGGTTCGGAGGCAAAAACTCCTGTTCATCTCCTGCTTTAGCGCTGCCCATGACGCTAATGGAGGTCTCCCATCCATATATCTACAATAGTGCTGCGCATGCCACCAAGCAGCAGCCCTATCTCTGAATCGAATTGTGACAAGCGGTACCTGCTAGTCTAAGGGCACCTCCTTCAGACGAAAAACATCATCGACCTGAAGGGTCCAATCTACATACTCGTCTGGGTTAATTCCTCCTTTAAACTCTGGAATTTCGACCCTGAAGCCTGCTTCCCACCGATTCTGATTTTTGAAATAGGGAGGTTGATCGACATACCTTGGAAGTCCAACATTAGGCCTCTGTTGTCCTCTTCGAATTGGTGGTGCCTCCAGATTTTCGAAACCCCTCTCCCTACCTTCATCAATTTCATCACGCTCCTCCATGCGAAGGGGTTTGGCACGATTCTGCACCTCCAGCCGCGCCATCATCGCCTGCATGGTTTGCATCATCTGTTGCATCACCTAGTGCTGGTCTCGCATGGCATCTTGCATAGCATCTCTCATGGCATCTCTCAGGGATTGATCATTGTTCTTCTGCTCCATTGGATCAAATTTCGGTTAGGGTTGATATTTGAGTTTGAAAGGAATGGATCAAGATGGTAATGGAAGGAATGGATCAAGGCGGTAATGAAAGGAATGGATCAAGGCTCTGATACCAAGTTGATGCAGGGCGATATTCAAAACCTGCAACTCAAGAACGATCTAATCTGCGAGAAAAGAATTCGTCCAGGTTTGGTTCGAATCTTGACAAGAAAAGGGGAAAATTTCGAATTTTGATCACTCTCAATCTGAAATTTAAAGGAAGAGCAATTGAATTTTCAATTCAATTGTTTTGAATCAGAAAAAAAAGAAAACATTCATCTTTATTCAAGAGGAAAAAAAAGGAAATCTAAAACAGCGTCTTTCTTCTCTGCCTCTGACGGCCGTCCAAAACCAACTTAAATAAGAGAGAAAACCCTAACATCATAAGTTCAAAAATTACAACTATACCATTAAAAATGAAAACAGGCCCAAAACTCCTATCAGACGAGCCCGGATGGCCAAAATCCACAGCAGCTCATGGCCAACGGCTATGACTTTGAATCAGCAGTCCGTTTCCATGTGACCAGCCAAGTTTGGGCCCAGTCCGACACATAAAATTTTAAGCCCGTTTGTTCTGCAACCTCTGGACCTTCGTAGATTATCTGGTGTGGTCTTCCCTGACATGGCCTGCTGACTCTGGGTTGCTGGTACAGGAACATTGAAGGACTGGTTCGACTGACCCAAACTCTGGTCTGAACTGATGTCCTCATCATTTATGAACTAGAATATTTATTTTGGATTCTTTTACTTGGTTAGTACCCTCATGGGTAACCTCTAATCTATCCCAAATCTCCTTTGCGGAATTACATGTGGAGATTCTATTAAATTCATTAGCATCTAAAGAGCAATATAAGACATTCATGGCCTTAGCATTGAGCTGTGCCATTTTCCTATCATTATCATTCCAATCCCTTTCGGGCTTAGGAACAATAGTGCCATCAACAATGTGTGTGGGTGTACTAGGTCCATTAATTATAACACCCCACAATTCATAATCAGAAGCTTGAATGAATATCCTCATTCTTGCTTTCCAATATGAATAGTTGGAACCATTAAACAAGGGAGGTCTATTCGTAGAATGACCTTCGGCAAATGATCCAACTTGAGCTGCCATTTGGATCTTTAGCTCTTGATCGTGTGATCAAAATCTAATGAGCACTTGCTCTGATACCAATTGTTGGCCCAGATGACAACCCAAGAGGGGGGGTGAATTGGGTTCTTTAAAAAATTTAACCTTTTAAAAAATTGTTTGCTTAAGATGAATGAAAGTAAATGCAATGCAAATATAAAGCACAATCAATGAGATAGAGATAGAGATAGAGACAATAGAAGCACGGCAAACACAAAGATTTTATAGTGGTTCGGTGTATCCAACACCTACGTCCACTCCCAAGATCCACTTGGGTCCACACTATAATCTCCTCGATTACAGCCGAGTTGTTTTACAAGCTCACAACTCAAACTTGTTGTTTTACCCGGGATCACAACGAACCCAGCCGTTTTTCGGGCTCACCAGCACACAACCCTAAACTCAAGCTAATCTAGCTTGACCCGAGGTTAACAACCTCCACTAGTTCAATCCCCTTTGATTGAACTAGGCACAAACAAGAAAAATGTTTTTCAAAGATACACAGCTCCTCAATGAGCAAATATTCAAAAAAAGTAAAAGTTTAGAAAAGCCTGATTTGAAGTTGTTTGGCTTTGAGCTTTTCTTCTTTTCTTCTTTTCCTCTTCTCCTTTGGGTTGAATCAAGCCTCAGCTTCCGATTCTCACAGTTGCAGTTGAGAAGATTGAAAAGAAGAGCTTTTCTTCAATTTGGAATCCACCGATTTTTGATTTGAACGCCTTGGATTCCTCTTTGAGCTTTTTGGAGTGGAAGGATTTGAGTTTGAATTTTCTCTTGGATTAGGCTCAAGTTTCTCGGATTTTGATTTGATTTTCTATCCGTTTCTTCTCTCTTTCTTTTTTTCAAACGGTGTTTTCCCCTTTTTATAGATTTTCTTTAATCCATTTTTGGGTGAAACTAGCCGTTGGAGTGTACCTGGAAACAAAAAATATATCCGTTAGAAATTAGGAAAAAAAATATTACCGTTAGAGCTGATCTGGCATTTTAAATTTTTCGTCCAGTCAGGTTGGAGTCGGCTCCAACTTTTCAGGTGTCGGCTCCAATCGTTTTTCCAAAAATAGAAATTCTGAGTTCGTGAGGAGTCGGCTCCGAAAAAGTAAGTGTCGGCTCGCCATCGTCAGGTGTCGGCTCCCGAAAACTGTAGGTGTCGGCTCCAGGATGCTCAAAAAATCAACGTTCTGTCCCCGCATCGGAGTCGGCTCCAGACACTGTAAGTGTCGACTCCGAAACCTTAGGTGTCGGCTCCGAAACTCTAGGTGTCGGCTCCGGTTGTATCAAAAATCAGATTAAAATTGAATTGGCCATGGGGTCGGCTCCAGACTTTCTAGGTGTCGACTCCAAGCTCTGAAACTTTGAAATCTCTGATTTGTATTTGATTCAAAATTCATTTCTTAATTCCTTTAAATTGATCAAATAAATTTAAGTCCTGAAACACTTATAAAATCCATTAGTAATCAAATGAATATACTCAATTCCTTTATTAATCATCAAAATCAATGAGTGGATCAACAATTAACAATATCAGTAAATCTAGTATACATGCATGTTATGGTTTCAGATTGTTCCATGCTAAACAATTCATATTTATGAACAAGAATATTAATCTTAGATTCTTTAACTTGATTTGTACCCTCATGGGTAACCTCTAATCTATCCCATATTTCTTTTGCGGAATTACATGTAGAGATGCGATTAAATTCATTGCATCTAAGAACAATATAAAACATTCATGGCTTTAGCATTAAGCTGAGCCATTTTCCTATCATTATCATTCCAATCCCTTTCGGGCTTAGGAACAATAGAACCATCAACTAATGTGTGTGGGTGTGCTAGGTCCATTAATTATGACACTCCATAATTCATAATCTGAAGCTTGAATGAATATCCTCATTCTTGCTTTCCAATATGAATAGTTGGAACCATTAAATAAGGAGGTCTATTAGTAGAATGACCTTCAGCAAATGATCCAGCTTGAGCTGCCATTTGGATCTTTAGCTCTTGATCGTGTGATCAAAAAAACAAATGAGCACTAGCTCTGATACCAATTGTTGGCCCAGATGGCAACCCAAGAGGGGGGGGTGAATTGGGTTCTTTAAAAATTTAACCTTTTAAAACAATTTAAAATTGATGAGAGAATAATTAATAAGTTAAAGCACAATAGAAAAGAGAGAGAGACAAATAAACAAAACACAAAGATTTTATAGTGGTTCGGTGTATCCAACACCTACGTCCACTCCCAAGCAACCACTTGGGTCCACACTATAATCCACTTGATTACAGTCGAGTTGTTTTACAAGCTCACAACTCAAACTTGTTGTTTTCCGGGATCACAACGAACCCAGCCGGTTTTCGGGCTCACCAGCACAAAACCCAAACCCAAGCTATCCTAGCTTGTCCGAGGTAAACTACCTCCACTAATTCAATCCCCTGATTGAATTAGCAAACACAAAAAAATATGAGTTTATACAAAACAGCTCCTTTTGAGCAAATATTCAAATAAAAACAAAGTTTAGAAGGGCCTGTTTAGATTCGATTTGAGTGCAGGCTTTTCTTCTTTTCTTCTTTTCTCAACTCCTTTGAAGTGTGGAATCGGGCCTGTTGGGGGGTAAAATCGTCATTGCATTAATATCCGTGCAAGGCGGCTAAGGCTGACCTCCTCCCGCCGTCTCCTTCCGGGCTTCCGTAGCTCGGCCTCTTTCGGGCTTCCCTGGCTCGGCCTCTCCGGGCTCCGTAGCTCGCCTCTTCCGGGCTTCCCTAGCTCGGCCTCTTCCGGGCTTCCTTAGCTCGGCCTCTTCCGGGCTTCCCTAGCTCGCCTCTTTCGGGCTTCCCTAGCTCGGCCTCTTCCGGGCTTCCATAGCTCGGCCCTTCCGGGCTTCCCTAGCTCGACCTCCTCCGGGCTTCCCTAGCTCGGCCTCCTCCG